>JAULBS010133415.1:0-28115 GCA_032355785.1 Symmetromphalus regularis | reverse complement strand
AGTGGGTTATATCTACCTGTCAGTCTCTCTCTCTCTCTCTCTCTCTCTCTCTCTCTCTCTCTCTCTCTCTCTCATTCTTTTCTCTATTTTTCTTGGTTTTCTCTCTCTCTCTCTTGTTCTCTCTCTCTTGTTCTCTCTCTCTCTCTCACTGTGTATCTCTTTCTACCTATTTATCTACCTATCTACATACCTACACGTATATACGTACAACATACATACATACATACATGCATACACACACATACGGTATATACATACATACATGCATGCACGCACGCACGCGCACAAACACAGATATAATACATACATACATACATACATACATACATACATAATATATCTAGCATCTCTATATCTACCCACCCACCTATCCTTCCATCGATCCATCCATCCATTCACCAATCTATTTCTCCACATTTCTATGTATCACCTATACCCCTTGAAGACTGAATTGGAAATTAAATTACTTATTATTATTTTATTATTGTTATTATTATTATTATTTGGATGTTATCAAACTGTATAACTATTAGCCATAGCTTCGTTTATTAACATCAAGACTGTTTTATATTCAAATTATATTTAATTCTATTTTTTTATCTTCTAAATTGTTTGTATTTATTCATCACCGTCTTTTGTTCAGGGCTTTGTTTCAATTCAACACCCGAGTTAATCCGCGATTTCCATGCCCTGCAAATCTAATTCAATCACAACCCGCTGTTAAATGATTTAGGAAAACAAAACAAATTTGCTTCCTTCGTTGTAACGAAGTCGTCAACGTAGAAGTCATCAAACACCAAACGTCTTCAACAGCTAAAATAACACGCAACATCCCATCTGCTATTTACTTGTTAAATTTAGCAGCGGGGTTAAAAGACGTAAAATCGACAAACAGGTGAAATACGCCCCCTGGTGGCGTCGTCAGAGCGCCCATGATAATCCCAATATAATATTTAAATTCATTGCAAAACCGGGACTCCTTAAATGAAGAATTCCGTGCAAATTTGATCATCGTGTTGTCTTATTTAAAATGTTGGGGTTGATTTGTCGCTTGACAAATACGACTGCCTTTCAAGCGTAAGGATACATTGTGATGTCTGTGTCGTCAGTCAAATAGTTCACACTCTTAAGTCAAACTCGCTGAAAACCGGAGTTTGCGAAGATTCCGAAATTTCCAATATCCTGTTTGATACGCTAGCATTAGCCACTTCGGAGTAAACCATGATGGCCGCCATGTCTGTTGACCGTAGTCGCTTAGAACAAACACAAAAAGGGTGTAGACAATCCAGCGTGCAATTTGGAGGACAAATCAAAATTGGTTAAAACTCGTAGACATATTGAATCGCACGTCGTACAATATTTGATAGTGGTAAAACGTAGCGAGAAATGTGGACATAATAATTGGTAAACTTAATCTGTGTTCCTGCCACTTTAAGGCCGCCTCTATCAATTATAACAACTTTGCTCTAGAGAGGCAATTAACTTGAAAAGTAAACTCCTAAAAAATGGCGCTGTTTTCTTTAACTTAGGCAGGGAATTGAGAAAATTAATTCACCAAACATGTCATGTTGTCGGTGCCCTCCTTCCCAGCATGATCGTGATTAATAACATACCGTCATTTGATTGTTAAAGAGCTACCGAAATATAGCCAGTTTCATGGTCATATTATTCAATATAGTATTATAAATTAATTAGTTTAACAATTTGTTTGAATAAAATCATGTAATCATGTTTTAAAACGAAATAATTGTCATTCACGATGAGATTTGTTCACAACTTTCTGCTTCTATGCCTTCATTATTGTAAATATGCATGCTAAATTTCACATATATATTACCCAACACTCGATAAAATAGCAGAATTAAAAAGAAATAATAATAAGTAACTGATCAATACATTTTAAACAATTTTATCTGACCTAGCTCTTTTTACGTGTTCATTATCTGAACCGCATATGCTGTACTCCACCGTATAATCATTACACGTATGACCAGCGTGCCCAAGGGAGTAAGAAAATGTGGCCTCTTAGAACAGGTGGCTGCTTAATACAGGTTAAATTATAGTAAATTAGCTGATTTGGGAGAAAATAAATGTGACCCTTTAACACAGCTCTTTAATACAGGGTTTTTATGGGCAGGTTTTATTATGTTCATGATGTCCAACAAACAGTAGTCAATCAGAAAAAAATTAATCTTATATTTACATACAAGTTTATAATTGTCCATCAGTGCTGTCTTTGTATCATTTTATAACAGATTTTATAATATTAGTAGCATATACATGTAGGCTGTGTTCAGAATGAGATAAGAGGACGTTAAGCAGTGTGGTATTTTTTCATTCTTTATTATATATGTACACAAAAAATTTGGTATCCATGGTTCTGGCCCTGCTTTTGCAAAATATAGTGGGTTAAAAATTTAATTGATGAATGATACCCATTTTTCAAGATGGCTACCAAATTATCCTTCTAAGTCCATTTTTAACCTATTTTGATTTATTTCAGGTGATCTCAGTGTCATTTTATATATTGAAGAGTATGCTGAAATTATGCTGATATTTGAACTATTTGAAAAATAGCCATCATGTTCCTAGGAATGTCCATTTTCAACACTCATAATGACTGATTACATGTATATTGATCTATTAGTCATGGCATCATGAAAATCCAAGAGTACAACCAAGTTTCAAGATGGCTTTTTAAGGTCCATTTTTTATAAATTAAAAGTTGTCTTATTTGAGTGATTTTAATTTATATTACTAATGATTTTTACAAATATTTTGTCATTTAAAACTCCAACATATTTAATGTTGGTTTATACTTTTTTTAAATTAATTTGTTTTTATTATTACAATATTTTTTTTGGAAAAAGTTGTTGCATCGATTGATCGAAAGAAAAAATTAAGAATTTAGATACATCTAAATTTTTGTTTTTATAAACTAATTTTTGTGTCTCCAGGTTTTATATAACTTGAAGCTGGAACATCCCTTAATTGGGATGGTGATACGAAAATGTGTCTTTTTATCTTCAAAAAGAAACTTATTTTCTGTTTGGAGCCCAGTCATTTTGGCATTAGGAGTAATGAAAATCAGACCTACATGTAGCTGCCAAGGCTGCATTGAATTTACCTCATGCCAATATGGGTATGCAATACTGAGTATAAATTTTTAATTAACAAATCTATTTTGTCTAACTGGCAAGTTAAGTAGAACAGTGTGAGAGCAATCAAGCTTCATTTCATAACACCAGTCTTGGGAGATTGGCAGTCCTCCTACAGATGGTCAAGAAAAGATGATGGTTGCAATAGAAAGTTTTTTGCTTGATACTGTTTATTGGGTCACTGTGATCATAACATAAAAGTCTCCACTTTTCTGACCATGGTAAAGTGGTTAATTTGAATAAATCCAATATATGGCCACTACATAAATTTTCAATATACAGCAAATTTCTAACTGGTTGCTTACAAATGTTGATATAAGCATGAAATGTGGCATGGAGAGTCTCATTCTTTAAATATGATCAATGACCCTTATGAATTTCTAAGATGACGGCCATTTTTCAAGATGGCCACCAAATGTTTTTCTAAGAAAAACTCTATGTATTTGGCAAATAAAACTCCAAAACAAATTGTTACAAAAAAGGTTTTCTTGGTGTTTTCAGATTTGTAGAGGTGTACACTGTAAGAGATAAACACATCTATCAAAATTAACCAATCGGAAAGTGGGAAAATTAGGTCAGAATCAATATGACAGATATTTCAACCTTTTTACAACAGACAATGTTTGTACAGTGAAACTCCGCTATTACGACCACCAGTGGAACTTATTAAAACTGGTCTTAATAGTGGGGTGATCTTTGTACCGGGTTAGGCTTTTTCCCCAATCTTGTCCAAATATAATAAAGCAAACAATCTGACATAATCATTCATTTTAATACACATGATTTATGCACTCTAAGTAAGCACTATGAAAAAGACTATTATGACACTCTTTCTTTTCAGTTATTTTGAAAAATTATACGAAAAACCTGTCTATGGTCTAGGAACACCTCTCTTGTGATTTATTGAATTTGTCTGTAAATTTGTTTGAATAGCAATCTAATTAACAATTAGCCATGAGTTGGGAGTAAACCACTAAGAATATACGAGTGTCAAGTCTGTTGACCCAACTCCAGAGTAGTTAAGTTATCAGTCTAAGCATCGCCCACACTATTACAATGTGTTTTGCTTTCAGTGGACCTGTTACCATTACACCAAAGTGTACTGTCTTATGGATCAATTGACTAACAACAATTATAAACTACAGTCAATCAGATCTTTCCATCGCATCATTAATATTAAACAGCTGCCAATGTTCTCCATTGTTTATAGTTATTCTCGTGCATTACTTTGATTAATATAATTTAACATGTCAACAAAATAAATTCGTTATAGTAGCATTACGAGGAGTAAATGGCTTTTTATGCACCATCTGTGTTCTTTTATCACTCGCCTTTGCAAAGCACGTGGAGCTTTCAGAAAACATGAAGAATTGCATTTGAGAGCAGTAAGTAGGCCTTCTTATTTTATTTTTTGTATTGCAGTTCTGATTTAGAGTATTTATTTATGCATATAAATTATGAGGTGGAATACCAGAAGCATAATTAACTTTCTTTCAGTGGGGTGCAACTCCAAAAATATTTATTTTCACGGAAAATGGATTCTACGCTGTGCACGTAATATCCGATTCACACAATCGATTTGAATTTTTTATTTATTGATTTGTTTTTTACTGTGTTGTATTTACTATTGAAAACAACCTACTAATGTTTACAACCACACCAGTTTATTTCATAGAAAAATAAAATGCATACAGTTATCAAATGTTAATTTGTAAAACAATTCCACTGGAAACAAATAGAAGTCACTTCAATGGTCTGTTTGTATCATATTTTTACTTATTTAGGCATGAACTAATACTGAAAATCATTTAATATAGTAATACAGAGCAAAATGGTTTACTGTTCAGATAATACTTTTGTGTAAAAATAAGGTACACTAAATCTTAACGTTTAACGTTTTTTTGTTTTTGTTTTTTAAATTAGTTTTTTTGTTGGATAGTGTGGGTATGTTTATTTAACAAAGGTAATGGTTCGTACACCTATGGCTACACTACGCATAGTCTGTTGCACATTGGTACTTCCTCATACTCAATTTCTTCAAAAAACATGTTGACAGTGAGCTGTGCACAAAGAAAATGAATTGTTGAAGCCATTTCACTGTCAGTGTGACATCACAGATCAGCCCATTTCTGGCGAGAGAAGGGGAGATAACTCATGATGGTTTTGAAAGCTTTTAACATACTGTTCGTGGATGAAATTTAAACATCTAAAACATAAAAAGGATAAATAATTTTTTTTTTTTTTATCTCTTTTGTTTTAGTGGGTGTTTATAGATACTGTTTAAGAAAACAACAGCCCAAAACGATATTATATTTCACTAGTGCTTTAAGGAAAACAGAATAATTATATGTAACAACTCTCACAGCTCAACAAATAATAGAAAACAGAATGGATAAAATATATCAATCTTTTATATAATTTAAATAAACAATGACAAGTATTAATTTAATTTTGTTATAACAAATCTATGAACTGTCTTAAATAATTTAAATATTTAGATTGGAAGGTATACAAATCCAAAAGTTCCAAAAGAAGAAAGATACTCACCCATCTGTCCAAATAATGTATTTGGAAATGCATTTTCTTTTAATATGTAACAAAGAACTAAATATTTAAATGACTTTATAATTAGGAGATAAACAAATATTCTGATTTCATTTTAGAGGTATAGGTTATCGTGGATTTGAAACCCGTAAAATACATTTAAAACCTAAAGTGTTTATTTTTCAATTATAGCCTGGTGGTAAAACTGCTAATATGAACTTTTCTGTGAAAAAAGTAAAGAAAAATTTATTTTTTGTTTTTCTGAATCAGTACACCATGTAGTGTTCCAGGAAAAAAATCCCCATGTTTCTGTCTTGGGCAACTTTTTTTTATAGCCTTTTCAAATTTGGGTCCCAAGGCCCATTTAAAAGCTATTAAAATAAGAGGGTAGGGATAACATATTTAAGATTTTAGTGACTTCTAATCTTGCTATTGTAATGAAAATTGGCAGGAAGTTATAAAAATGAATATACTTTACTGGCATCAACGGGCCAATTTGGTGTGATGACGTCATCATGAAGGAATCCAAGATGGCGTCCATTTTAGTGGGGTAAATCGAAATTACTGTTTATAATGCATGGACCAAGGGGTGTACTCATGCATACACACCCCATGATCCTTTATGTGGTACCATTTTGTTCAGGGACCTCTCAGGAATGATATTAGCGATGTTAAAGTTGGGTCTCACTATTTTTCCACCGTTTTTCAAAATGGCCGCCAAGCCAAATTTATAATCAACAATATTTCAGGTATTAGTTGACGTAGAATCATGATCCTTGGCTCTGTCTATACCCATGTTTTCATGGTCAAGGAATCTAATACAATCATTACTGAGCTTAACAGCTTAATAGTTTTGGTATTTTTCAAGATGGCCACCAATACAAAATTGACATTATTATTATTATTATGATTTTAACATTTAACGTTTTTTATCCAAACTTTCCCTTCTAGAATTAACTAAGCCCTAATTATTAAATTGATGATTACTTGTAATTTCACCTGACCTAACTGACGTAAATTTGAGTATGATAACATGTTTCTTTCACAGGAAGGCGAAACGCGAGAAGAGCAAAATAGTCGTCTGCTAAATGCGTTGCAATTGAGAACGTCTCCCGCCTTCAAGAAGTTCAGGAACGTCCTGCTCAACACCGGACATTCCTTTCTTGCAGATTTACTCTGGGAAAACGGTGAGATTCAGAGAATAAATAAATTTAATCCATTTTCTGTTTTTCTTGACTTTGTGTTAAACGTTATTTTTATAATAAAGCACGCTAGTACAATCACTACACCTTTAATATTTTTTCTACTACAAAGACTTGTATTTTTTTGTTTTAATGATTTTATGAGGACTGTCACCATAATTCGAACTGAAAATATCAGTAATAACCCTTTTGCAATTTGATGTCACACCAAATGCACGGTACGTACATTATACATATATAACAAATAACACAACAATTAAAATAACCTTCATTGCTTTAGACGAAATTAGGAAGATCTGTTATATAATTATAGAGGATATTATATAGTGTCCATGATAGACGATGTTTACGACACGAGTGCCTAAATTATCATATTTCCCGAGCGATAGCGAGGGAAATGCGATAATTTAAGCACGAGTCGTAAACATTGTCTATCATGGACACTAATGTAATATTCTGTTTATTACCATAGAAGTGTCCTGCTAAATGAACATTCCAGTCATTGTTTACAAACGTTTTCTTAACGGCGGAGTAATGTTTGTTCATTGATGTCTTGAAAACAAAATCACAATTCGTTCTAAAGTGACGTCATATTTATACGCCCATAAGAAAAAAGTATACATGTATCAGCAGCTGTACCTTGAAAAACATGTTTATACTAAAAAAAGCAAAGAAATACACATTAAATGAATTAATTAGCAACGAGCTATATGTATTAAGTAATAACCAGTTGCGGTTCACCTCATTTGCAACGAACCAGTCAAGCTTACTATTATGTGGGTCAAGTGACGAGTCACAATTCTGCTAGCTGCCGCGGATTTTGAAACTGCTAGTTGCCGCGGATATTATACTGTGAAAATTTGTGTGGAATATCGTATCAGCCAATCAGAAAAAAAATGTACTCTTCAATTCTTTATTCTCTCAGACCATAATATAGTACATGAAGTTAAAAAATGTAATACAATTCAATACAAATGTGAGCTAAGTGCAATTTAAAGTTAAAGTGGGAGAACATAATATACAGTAATACATACATACATACATATATATATATATATATATATATATATATAATACACACACAGATATTCATACATTTACATTCTTTTCATACGTTCTTGTATATATTTTCTTAATTTAATTAAAATTTCTTTATTCTTTTTGTTAAAAAGTATATTCAGTTTAGTTATGCTTGGATTTCTATAGTAATAGTTATATAAATATTGCAATCTAAGGTCATTTAAAGCATTACATTTAAATAAAAAATGAAATTCATCACCAATATAACCTTCTTACAACAGCCAATCGTTAAACGACAATGCCAAGAGGACATACGATTTAGTTATGATATACCAGGGTAATAGTACGATAAATATGTCCCTCGTTTTGACGTACCTCGTAGTTACATACGGTTATGTGTCATTCCATAAAATATTATGTTTTACCTGCAGGATTTTTATTATTATTATTATTTTAGGGTGTTCAATAATTTAACATCTTATAGTAATAAATCACACAAATACAACCACAGACTTAAAACAATAGTTTCAGCAGTCAAATAACCAATACGTTTTGAGTTTACGTTTTTATTTATTTATTGAGGATAGCCACATCTTCATAAAAAAAGTAAAATAAAAGGTTATAAAAATTCCAGATTACGAAAACCGTATCTAATTTTTTTCATAATGTGTGGCTGTATTTTTGTGTTTTTGTACTAAAAGATATTAAATTATTATAGTATACATTTCATAGAGAAAAATGATGATACCAGACTGTATTTCCGTTTACTTTGCAGACTCAAATAGCAGGAAAGTTTGTGAAGATATTTTCAGCAAATTTCCAGATATATTTAGCAAAATATCAAATGACAGCAAGAAACGATTTCATCAGTATTTGGAACGTAAAGTATGTGCAGTAAACATTGCATGTATCAAATAATACTAAATGTTTTGCAGTCGTATTGTTTCTTCTTCAGGTTAACAGGCCCAACATGTTAAACATTCAAAAAGTTTTATGGCAAACTTTTCGGGCCTTTTCATATTTTTCTTTCCACATTTAGAAACAATTATTATCATTTTAATCCCCACAGCTTAAAATTACATCTGATTTTATACTTTATTTTTAACTTATACACCGGACGTAATCGTTTTAATGAAGACAACAGACTACTATCTAAAGGGTTATGAACATAACGGATGGAACATGGTAACCTACATTTCGCAAAATCTCGAAAATGTCAGAAAACGTAGTGCGGAAATTAAATATATTAGGATTTTGTATTAAAACTTTATAAGTAATGTACACCACGTAATTACAAAGTATATACATAGGGATTCTAAACTACTGCACAAAATCACATGACCGACAGTCCATACACTGTCACCAACACGTAATGACATAGGCTCTCACAAACTTAGATCCATTATTGTATGTTTTAAAACATTAATAAATATTAACATCTCCATCTCACACTTAATTGTAGACTACAAGGTGTTGTTTGATTACGTACGCTTTCAGATTCGTGACAAGAGCATACAGTCTACTTGGGGCAATTCGTCTTTGCAGAGGATGGAAACTTTGCGAGCTAAATCAGATGATTTCAGACAAGAACGACAACTACGGATTACAGTGGACGAATTACAGAAAAAGGTTTCAGTTTCAGACACACGCACCAATTATATTTCAATAACGTATTGTTTGGCAAAGGTGGATATGTTGGGTTAAGCAAGGCATTATGTAATGTTTTTCCCACTGTTGGCTTACCTGCATGATTTACCTTTCAGGATGTTCCGATTAATCGATGGTCAAGCATTGCAGTTTGATCAGTTAATTCATATAATTAGTGTACAAGTTCGCGACTGATTAAAACCAAGTACAATATAGAATTATTTCCCTTTTAGGACCATGATCATTTATGCACTGACTAATAAGTTTATATCTGGTTTAAATTTACCCGTAATCTAAAAGCATGCATGTCATTTACAAAACTTTTACCAGTACTTGGTTTGATTTGTATTTAAATATCCAAAAAACAATGCATATCTAATCTATTATTTTTTGATTGATTGGTCAAACTAATCATCGATTTCACAGTTTCGTCCGATTCCCAGTAATAATTATCTCAGGTGACAACTTGCCATGTATTTTATACGTTTTAACCATCATTTCTAAACAATATGACGACTAATTTAAGATTAACTAGCCCGATTTTCTTTCACTAGAAAGCTATTAGAAAAAAAGACCCAATAACAGCTTTCTAGCATCACTAATTCTGGTTAAGATTAACATGCCTAGCCTACGTTTGTTTTATAGTTATCCAATGTCGTACGCATAAAATATAAATACTGCTATTCTATTAAAGCTAAAAGGAACACATGTACTGAAAGGATTTTGACGATGTTGTAATATAGTTGCTCTGAGCTACGTAACACATCAAGAAGATCGTTTAGACGTTCTATTTAGCTGGAAATTAAGCTTCTATTGTTAAAACATGACCTTCACCTTTAATGTGCACGTATCGGTATTATAACATCACTGCTCTTGACGGTTTCAGGTGCAGGTTATGGAACAAGCTTTAAAAAGGAAAGTTGACGAAACACGTTATTTGACCATAGAAGCAAGAAGTCTGGATAAACAGCTCCAACAAACACGACTGGAACATAAAATTAACAGCGAGAAACAAACCAACTTCAACATGGCTAACAATAACACCATTGATCGTCTTCGAGGCAGGCTTGCATCATTTAACAATGACGTCATACGCATGAATGAAATGATGAGAGAGGTTCTTGGCGAGGACACAGCTAGCTTCCAGAGTGATCCAGACAATGTCAGAATCTCTCTCTTAGAAAGCAACCTTAATAAACTTCTGAAAAAGGTCACTAGTGACAACATGGAAACAGATGTTAACAGTGTATCCTATCAAGACAGGAAGGAAATTGTGCAGATGCTTTTTCCTGAAGGTTATTGTGGCAGAAAAGATAGCATCAAAGACATTGTTAAAGCATATGTTGAGAAAGATGAAAAACAGAGACATGTTTTTCTAAAAGACATTGAAAAAATTATGAATTCTCTGAAGGGGAAATCATTAAAGCAACATAATTTTTCAAATGGTTATGATTGTGATAATAGGTACTTAAGTAACATGCTGGCCACAGTTCGTGTGGAGATTGAACACCTCAATAAGAAGCTGGCATGGAAGGATGCGGAGATCATAAAGCTAATCAATGAGGTTGAAGGCTTGAGAAAGGATATGATGTTGTCACTAGATCTGAAAAATCCTGCAGATGTGATGGCTTTCCTAGAAGTGACTGGCATGCAGGAGACTCCAGCAGATGCAAAAGCTTACTCCCATGATCATTATGCAAATAAGAGACATAACAGCGGCAGCAGCACCAGTGATAGTTCTAGCAATACTAGACAACCACCGCCGTGTCACAAATCACAACATAACGATAAAAGAAGTAGACAGAACTATCCTTTGTCAAAAGTAAATGGTGTAGACCATGGTTGTTCTGATGAGATTGACAACAGCTGATTTTATAATGAATTTTTATAGTAATTAATAATGTATGTAAATTTTTTATATAATTTTATTCCTCCAAAAAATATTTACATATATTCAGAAAGACACATACATATGAAGACGTCATCGGCAAAATGATCAGGGTCACAAATTTCCATAATTTGACCTAATACTGCTATCTACAACAGCGAACGAAGATGCTTGTTTTCAATTGTCCCTATTCATACAGAACAATCTGTCATTTTTAAATACGAGGTCAAAAAATGACTGCCTATGTTAAAACTGTCAATTATCATTTTTCGGTTTGACCTCTATGTGACCTTGATAGTTTTGCCTTTGACATCTTTATATATACATATACACATATTTATACATAGACAAACACAGATTTCTGGAGACAAAATTGGAGGGAAAATAAAAAAAACAATAAATTAAGTATAGTATTTGTCTCAAAGTAACAAATTATTAAATTTCCATAACCCTCAACTTCTATGAGAAAAACTAAATTTAAATTGTACTACTACATCTGAATGATCAGAGCAATATTTGCTTTCAATCTTTACTTCATCTACAAAAGCCATTAGATTTTCAGTTAAGAGATAAAAAATCAAATCTCGCATGTTTAAGTGGAATCTTTTTAGTCCAAGAATATTTTCTCAAGTTAGGGTGTAATTCTCTAAATGAATCTTAAAAACAAATTTTTCAAAATGTTCCTATATAAAATCTCTTGCTTTTGGATTATTTATATGTAAATAGTTTCTAGTGTCCAAATCATGATTTATTACTACATTAAAATCTCCACAAATAATAAAACGTTTCATTTTGAAGTTCTTCTATATGTACAAAAATATTTTCATAAAACCTAGGACTATCCTCATTTGGTCCATAGATATTTACAAGTGTAATCCTCTCTCCTTCTATTGTTAAGTCTAGTATTATAAAGTTACCACATTGATCATTTTTCATTTTATGTATTTCATGTTTGAGAGCATTATTAAACAAATCAACCACAACTGTAGAATTTCTTAAATAAGAACTAAATAAACATTTATAGCCCCACTGAGTTTAAATGTATGGTTTTAATTAGGAAGTGAAATATGTACCTTGTTAACAATAAATATGAAATTGTTTTAGTTTTAAATAATTCAACACATCTCTTCTTTTCTCTGGATCTCCCAAACCCTAACAGTCAGTTCTAGAGTTGGAATGTTTGATAATATAAGTGTTCAACTATTTGTCGTCATTTGTATCATTCCATAGAAAACAAAGTTTTACAGCATTTAAAGTGATATAGGCTTACCAATAATGAAACAGCTTTTAGTAATAAATTACACAAACACATGTATACAGTATATCTGCAATTAAATTCTCATATTTTCTTTTATCAGTACTGCCAGTTACTAGCTATTTTAAAATTGATGACCTTACACTAAATGTAAAATATGTATATCACCATTAGCACAAGATTTAAAGTACATAAATATCTTCATTACTACAAAAATATATGTTTTGTTTGGTGTTTGTGTTTCGTCTTCCAAAGTTAATTTTAAACTTAAAATGGCTAAAGTGGCTGACCTCATAA
Source organism: Symmetromphalus regularis (assembly GCA_032355785.1). Taxonomy (NCBI): domain Eukaryota; kingdom Metazoa; phylum Mollusca; class Gastropoda; order Neomphalida; family Neomphalidae; genus Symmetromphalus; species Symmetromphalus regularis. The sequence goes on along the minus strand of JAULBS010133415.1, from coordinate 15,104 downwards.
AAACTTAAAACAATGAGAGAATACTTGTTTGCTAAAAGTGGTTGCATTTCTGTTTTATTACTAAATGGTATTAAATTACTGGACACACTTTAGATAATGTACATGGATAAGTAATAATTTTCTGACGTTTGTATCATCTAGTCTTACAGTTATTATACTACAGTAATAAACTATCAACTATGTGTGGGAAAATAGCTTTAAAAGGTCTATACAGAGGTAATTGTATTATTTCATATGAGAATAAATTATATTTAAAATTTGTGTAAAATGTTAATTGGATAAAAAAAAATATATATATACATTTTTTAAAAACTTATCATTAAAATTCATTTTCATTTCAAAATAAATACTATTAATAAATTTTCTTAACACAAGACAAAAACACCATTAATGGTTACAAAACACTAATAATTACTGAGAGTGATTCCTTATAATCAGAGGGGAATCAAGAGTGGTACAGAGGTTGTGCTCTCCACCAACCACTGTCCAGTTTTGTTCTTCTACACTATAAATTATTGTTTACCATGTACTCCCCCCATCCCACCTTCAGTAATGGATCATCATAATCAACCCATGAGAATATTTTTAATGAAGTATTACTGTAAGTGATATTAAGTATGTTACACGATTAAAAAAAGCAAAACAATCAGAAGTAAACTGTTTCATTATAAAATGTTCTTTATTTACATTGTCTTGTCAACAAATAACATGACAGACACTCAGTAAGCCTCATTCCTGATGTATAACTGAAAGTATACTTGTAATATATACAGTATCACACACAATGTCATTTAGTAACCTCTGTGCACCTTCATTAAACAAAAAGAGGCTTAATAAATTTTCTTTTTAAAAACCTGTTTCATTTCAATATGTTCCTGCTGTTCCTACTTGGAAGTTTGTAACAACTATCAACTTATGTTAAAACACTAAACATCTATCATGAAAAAACCCACATCAAATAACAGGCCACATTTCTGGATTTGCTCATTTCCTGGCTTGAACATAATGATACAAATACATGATAGTTAGTTCTGGTTTCTTGTTAAGATGATTATCAATGAACATCCTATGTGAACCACAATAAAAAGGATATTGTAGGAACACGAGAGAAACTTGTTGCTGCTTATTTTCCTCTGTCCAAATGGTTCTTGCTTTGATATTTGTTCTATTTTCACCAAGCGCTTGTGTACACAGGGTTCCTTCTTACTGAAGTTCTTGTTCACAAATAATTTAGCACCAATTTAGACAGATAACAACCATTGCCTGATGTCATGATGCATAAAATGCATTTTTTTCTTTCTCCTTTTCACACCATGAAATTGCACACTATCAGGTTTTTGATGTTTTATCAGATTGTTGAGACTTTTTCTCTTCCAACTTCTTCTTCTGGTTTTGCAAGAACTGCCTGAATGATGCAGCTTCCCTCAGCTCATCATCATCTGAAAATGAAACCCAGTGGTGACACCCATCATTAACATTTTTGTTTATTTAACGACACCACTTGAGAACATTGATTTATTAATCATTAGCTATTGGATGTTAATCATTTGGTTATTTTTACACAGTCAAGTGTGAGCCAGACTCCAATGGATTTTGAACCACTCATAAGTTTGAGAGTCCAACGTTCTACTGCTAGACCACCAAGGCTCATTATTAAAGTCACAAACAAATATATTATTGGCATCCAACCCTACCTAGAAAAAGGGGCTAATCTTAATCTTTCGATTCAATATTTCAATAAAAAATAAATGAAACAAAATAAATACATCCTGGCAAAATTTATTATTTTCAGTATGTTCCTAGAGACAAACATTTATTATCTTAGGCATAAAAATACTATTATTTTCAAGTTAAACAGAGGGATAACCATCTGCAACTATTAATGTTTCAAAATAATTTTTCTGCTAAAAACCTGAAACAGCTGGCTATGGTTCAGCTGAGACTGTTATATTAGTTTTTGGTTCAAAATACTTAAAGGACAAAAGTTGTCTAGCCTCATAAATAAAACAAAAATAGATACCCATTTCTGGTCCTGTTGTTCCTACAAACTCATCATCAGAATCTTCCTCATCTTGACCTGGCATAACTACCATTCCTGCTGGTCGCATCTGAAGTAACTCATCTACACAGAAAATAAGTACAATAACTGGTAATCATGATTTGTTAATTAAAAGACAGGACCATACAAATATCATTAATTTTACATTTAATACCAGTCAAAACATGATTTCTTTATGATTGGATTTTTTAATGACATTCAGCACACTGCATTTTAATCTCAGTCATGATTAGCAGCAAAGAATCTTTTAAATGAACTTACAAAAGACAGGACAACACATACTACAGACTTTGTTAAACAAGTAGTTATAGACCACTGGCTGGAACAAGATCAGCTAAGGGGACTGATCTGACAACACATCAAATCTTAGGTAGACATTGTTTTCTGTGAAAATTCATGAATTTAAAACCAACACAAACCCTAGTATATTTTATATACAGTTGATATTTTAAAACAGATATAATATTGTATAGGAATGAAAGGTTACAGTCTGTTTTGGTCAGTATTACAATAGTAATATATTTTTGTAAATGAAAAACAAAATCCACAATATCCAAGTTTAGCACCTATCAGTATCTGCAATGGCATTTGACAATGCTGCAATAACATTATTAATAGCTCATGTGTAACTGGTTTTAGCATAATTATACTGCCATTGTAAAAAAATAAATATATAATTATTATGCAGTATGCTCATTTGAAAAATTGCTGCCAAATGCTGTACCAAAACAATTTAAATATTGAAGGTAATTATTATCCTTCATCAATTTGTCTGAATTTCAACTGAGGTGTGATAATGCGATTGTATGTTTGTTTAACATCCCCCAAGCACAAAAAAAAAACATTGGCTATTGGGTGTCATAAAGGTATAATAATGCATTACCCAAGTGATTAGATAATTAATAAAGGTTCTCACCCTTCATACTCCTTGCATCTCCTGTTTTAATATCTGCCTGGACTCTTTCCATCTGATCTTTCTTTTGTTGCTCAGATTCCTTTTCCTTCTCCAGCTTCAACTTTTCATACTGCGGTCGGTATTCACTGGAATTAAAGTAAGAGCCATGTTAAAAAGACTTTCAGTTAAAGTAACATCATCAGTATTAGAAATATGATTTTTTTTTAGCACCTTTTATTTATATAAATATAGTAAAAAATAAATGAAGTTTACTGAACAAATAATTACTGTAAATCATGAAATTACTTAACAATGAAATACATGTGTTATGATATGGATACCTTCAAATGTGTATTTTTATTAATGTGTCTTGTTTGATCATTTTCTTACAGTATTGTCAAAGTGTCCGTTAAGTACTGCATTTATGTATGTGCCACATTTCCTGAATTTCATATTTTGCTTACATTAATTTCCTGATTTACAGTACTGATGGCAATTAGCTGAAATAAAATTAGTTTGATTTATGATGAAAAGAGATGTTTCATAATCAAATTATCTTAATTTGATGTAAAATGTAGAGCAGACATTTTGTGTAACTTTAGTTCCAAAATAAGAACATTTTAAAATCATCCTGTTAATTACATGGGGAAAATGGAAAAGAAAGGATTGTTTGTTTATTGACAATACTTTCTGACAGACTGGACAGCACATTCTACAGTCATTGTTACACCAATTATAGACCAATGACTGGAACAAGATAACAAGGGGAGATAAATATGTAAAGTAATGAGCATACCTTTCATATTCTGCAGCGGCTTCATCGACCTTGTTGAAGAATTCTTCTACTCCCTCTCCAGTGACTGCAGATACACCAACCGTCTGCAGAATAATACAAACAAGCCATCACATGTGTAATCTACAACTTGGTATCAATGTTTTAAATAAAGCAAATATAGCTTAATTAATGTCAGGCCATTAGGAGCTTTTATCGCCAGGTTTTACTGGTAATATGATTAAAAATGTCATGGATAATAACCCAAAAACATGCCAGAATCGCTATAAAGGGAGTTAATATTTTAACATTTTCCTTGTGAGGCATGCAGTTTTGCACAACACATTTTATACACCCATAAAAATCAAGCCCCAGCCCAAACTTTGAAAATCTGTTCTATGTTACTGGAATGTACATGTAAAAACCTATGTTTAAGTTGTGTTATTTATTTTGATTAAGCTATGAAAATGGCATCTCTGTCATATGAAAATAACACCAATATAGTAAAAAAAACATTAATTTTTTATTTGCTATGGTAAAATAATTAACTATGTACATGTACAATATTACAGGTACTATAATAATACTGAGTTTTTATTTAATATTTCTGTAATTTTAACAGAAAAGTTACCAGAATTTTACATTTTTACCTATTATTTGAATCAAAATAATAATACAGTAAAATGTAGATTTTATCATGTAACTGCTTAAAAGTCCAATTTGAAATAAAAAAATAAAACTATGTGTTTTGTGAAACAAAAAAAGTAACTTTTTTAATATAATATGCTCATATCACACAAGTTTAAATTTTTTGATTCCCCAAAACCCCCAAGCAATTTTGTTAATACTGCCACAGTTATGATAAAGCAAAAAAAAAAGAAGAGAAAAATGTACTATTTATTTTTGCATGAACACTAGTTGAAAACTCACCTTGATATTTTCATAGAATTCATCTAAAACAAGACTCATTGATCGAGTCAAGTTAGAAATATATGATGTCTCCTCCTCCAGGGCATCTTGGAATGATTCAAAGTCTGTCATCCAGTCAACAGCAAAACTGTTACTCACAATATCAATCTGAAACAGTAATGGATAAAAACATTTCTAATCACTCTTGATTTTTAGTTACAATATAATTACACTTTGTTAGCTGTATACTTATACAACAAATCTAAAACTCAAATGTACAATGTTTTTGTTTTTGCTTTAAACCTTTCTCAAACAAACCATTATATTTAAAAACAGAACTGTTTGTAAAGAGTTAAAAACAACAATTGAAATACCATACTGTAGCCAGAAGCCACTCCCACCCCCAATCAGTTATAAAAATACAAATTCAGTTATAAAACAAAAAGTATTTTGTGCCCTCTTCTATCAGTACAAAATTTTAACTATACCTTGTTCATGGCTATTATAAAAGGTAGCTTTGTTTTGTACAAGATGCTGCAGGCATATGTCATGTTAGACATAAATGTAACTGGGTTGACACTTCTTGACGTATCCATGACATACACAATTACTGTGGGGAACATGGAGGCCTTAGAAAATAAATAAATAAAATAAGCATGAATTACATACACTTACAAAATCACATAGTAATAGAATGTTGGAAAATCTATCAAGACACTAATCTAGGATAAAGTAAGAAACACAGTAAAAATCGTTATTTTTAAAGTCGTTTCGGTCATTAATTATTTAAAAATCCCTACATAAATTTCAATAATAGATCCTTTTATAGCTTTAAAATGAGAGGTCAAAGGAATATGAGAAAAAGTTATATATTTTGCCCTTTTCGGTTAATTACAGCCAGTTTTCAAGAAAAAAAATAGAAATGTATACAAAACCCAGTTTTTGACAAATATATATTAATCGGTGATTAGTTCTCCAAGAGGCTTGTGCAAGTGGTCCATTATATTAATGAAAATCTGTACCAGCCCAGAGTAAATCTGGTGTAAACAGGATCTAAATGTAATGAATGTGATAAATGTGAAAAACCCACCAGTGTTTCTGTGATGATACTGCCAGATGCAGACCAAGTGAACACCTCTATCTGGCCTGGAGTGTCAATTATAACATGCCTGAAAAACAAGTAGACAGTCAAATTATGTAGATCAAGAAAAACAAGTAGACAGTCAAATTATGTAGATCAAGAAAAACATGAAGAAGACAGAGTAAAGAAGCAAAACTATTACCACTCCATCCTCTCCCAGACTGATAAAAAATATCCACATACCAGTATATGTACAGTGTATGTACTGTGTCTATGAGAGGATATACAGGCACAAGAATTTTAATCTTGGTGCCGGCTCCATCCCAGAGTGAGTGCGTTGCAAGGCTTAGCATGTATTACCCACAGAGGAAAGGAGATGCAAGATATATAATTTCTGTAAACTTTCTAGGAAAAGATTAGCTTTTGCTTGATGCTAATTGCTTGTTGTTATTCAGTCATCTGGTGATGTCATCTCCTACCTGGTTGTGATAAATCAATGGTTATTATGTATCCAAGTGATAGACCATCCTTGTGGAATGTGACACGTCTTAGGATCTTTATTGCCATCAATTATCTCTGCATGTTCAAACAAATGTTTTAGAAAAGACTTTTTAATTAATATAGCCAGTGACGGATCCAGAAAATTCATTATGGGGAGAGGGGCAATTATATGATGCTGATTCCTCAGATTCTTTAAAAGTGAACAATTTTTAAAAATAAATTTAATGTTATTTGAACTGCAAAATTTCGGGGGGGCTTGGGCCCCTACCCCCTAGATCTGTCACTGATAGAGCTCTATTATTACCAGAAATTATTTCAACAGATTATGAAAACAAAGCAAGTGCTCTATTATTACCAGAAATTATTTCAACAGATTATGAAAACAAAGCAAGTGCTATGGTGCTGTTAAACATTATTTGTGCTGTTAAACATTATTTTCTTTAATCATTCTTACCTTGCCTCTTGTGATCTTTTTTCAATGAAATCCATCACCTGCACAAATAAAATTTATTTTCATTAACATAGTAATCACTTCAGCCTATCATGGTTATAAAGTTTCATCATGCAGGAATTAATTTAATCCATCAATTAGTAGTTGGTAAAAAAATCCACTCTCAAATATTTTTCTTTTAGACCACATTGAAATATTTTTTTAATCTTTCACAAATGTTTTTTTTTTAAATTGGAATTACATTTCTTCATGTCTCATTTTCTTTATTTAGAGTGAACAAGGCAAAACAAAATTTCAATCAATCATAAGTAGCACTTTATGCCTTACATATACAGCAACATTTTTCCCAATTAAAATTCTGGTCAGAACATTGATCACCAAGATATACATGTCTTACTCACCTGGTCAAATCGTGTGGCAAATAGATTCAGAGATGTGACAATTCCTCCATTGGGACCCAGTGAATAACTGAGCAGTTGTCAAGAAATCAAACTGTATTGGGTTTTTTCATAATAATTTTAAAAATATAAGTTTCAGTTAGTGAAAAAAAGGAGATAAACAAAATAAAAATACGTTATTACCCTAGCGGGCACACATAACTCAGAATTTTTTTTCATAATGTCTCAGTGAACATTATTATACATTGGTTTAACCATTAATTTTATTGGATAGTTTTGTTCTGTTTATCCAATGAAAGTTCTCGTACTAAAACTGATGGTAATGACACTGGCTTTGACATTCATATGCTTCACGAACTATGGTCCTATAGCAATGCAGTGAATCGTAAAACCTCCTCATTGTAAACATAAATTACTATTTAAAAAAAAATTGTGAATTTAAAAAAACAATAATAACTATTTTTAAAGGTGGATGAACAAACTAACATTGCTATGTGCACAGTCTGTGTGGTATTTCATTATGGTGTTTCAAAAAAACGGCAGCAAAAGCATTTTACAGAAAATCAATAGCATTTGGCTGGGATAATAAATAGAAAATTAAACTTGTTACCATTTATTATCAAATTTATGTCTCTCGTGAAATAATTTTCTTTTGTCATCCGCTAATGCTCATGACAAAGAAAAATTATTTCACTCGGGACATAAATTTCATAATAAATGGCAACTTGTTTAATAATCTCTATTTACATTACAAAACAGGACTTAAAAATTCTAAATATGGCAGAAACAATTTTCTGGTTGCTGGATTTTGTACCCAGATTACCAGTAATTCAGTTTATATGTGAGTTACATGTGTGCATGCATTTAAAGTTAAAGATATATCATCTATAATAAAAAGGATACTGCTTCATTACTTCTTTATAATTAACAGTATCACGGATGTCTGAAAATACAGAATAAGTTCAATTATTTAATTTAAACTTGATAAAATCATACACAGCCACAAAAACCACGATCATGTTGTTTAATTACTATTCTTATTAATATACCAATTGCAGATGAATTAATTTTTGGAAGGACAGTGTACCTAAAACAGTTTTAGATATTTTTAATATTGTGGGAATCCAAAGTTAGTCATGACCAAATTTTAACAGGAAAAACAGAAATGGTGGGTTAAAGGGGTGAATCCAGACCCCCATGGATTGCCTCACTCTAACCTAAAATCTACCTAAATATACATAAACAAGGCAGGTAACTTTGTTTCAGCCTATACAAAACAATTTTCCTGATAACACAATCATGACATCTTCTGTCAAGTGGCACCACTTGACAAAGAATATTTACATCTGTTGTTGTTCTTGATCCCGTGTCATGATGTCTACCATGAACACACAGTTTAAATTCTATTAAAACGTGTAGTTTTACATACAACATGTATGTGAACGTGTGTTTTATTTAATTGTTAAACATGACATTTTCATCATAAATCACAATAGTTACCAATATTTGTTGGAAATGGCACTTCATGTACAGCAGGATCCAAGTTGATTACGTATGGTGGTGATTTTCTTGCATGCAAATGAGCAGTAATTCTCTAAAACAGAATGAAAAAGTAATGTATTACAAAAGTAAAACAAGAAATATAGTATACAGCGCTGAATCCCAATACTGTCTACTTTTATGCAGTATGACCATGAGTTTGATGGTCTTTAATTATTTCTCATTTTTATCTCTGGCACCCAGGCCATGTACTCATAATGTAATGATACCTCAGATATCATTTAATATTGTTTATTTTGGCAAATGATATGATGTTTCCAAAAACAAAACATTTCAATGGAATCTCAAATTAATAATAATACCCCCAAGTCAAGACCATGCATCCTAGACAAAATCTCAGATCTGTGGAAGTAAAGAAAGATACTAAATTCATAAGACTAGAAACTATAATGGCAATCATACAAACTATCTAAAATGATAGCTATTGTTTACAAAGTGATCTACAGCAACATTTTTCTTTTTATATATAACTGATGTCATGTTACCAATACTTAACAAGATCCAGTGGTAGGACAGTGGACTCTCAAGCTGCAGACATTGGTTGAAAGTATGGCTCACACTTTGACTACATGTTAAACTTACCAAGTGTTTGACATCCAACAGTCAATATCTAATAAATCAATTTTTAGTGGTGTCATTAAACATGCATTCAGACTCAAATTGTATGTGATGTATATACACTTTCAAAACAAAAGTCTTAAAAAACAAACCAGGCGGGTTAAATGTTATTCAAAATTAAGTATAACCGAATACACATTGTAAATCATACTAAATCATCAGTAAAATGTAAATGATGTAAAAATTAAACACCTGCACAAATGTAGTCTTTCCCGACCCCGCCATGCCTAAAACAATGACACATATTGGTTTGTTGGTTGAAACTGTGTTTTGTAGGCAGCTGTCATCTTCAATTATATCTGATTTATTTGTAGTTGCAGACTTTATTGTCTGTGATTCAGAAACAGATATCGCACACTCGGCCATTCCTTTTATTTCGTTGTAGTCTCCTCCTTCACAAGTCCCACTTCCGTTTCTGGAAAGATATAAAAGTAGAATTCTATGTTGTATGGTTTCGATATATTAAAATTATAATTTTAGATTTACACTTAAATCACGTTGAAAATGTCATAACAAAACTACTATTTAATTCAAACTGTTATAATATACAATCTGACATATAGGTACATGTATTAAACAAAGTTTATCAGATCTAAAGTCATGTGACTTATCATGTGATAAAGAAGGAAATGGCGAAACAGTGCAGGTTATTTTTCTCTATTAATGTTTTTTTCTCTTTTGATTTTTACAAGTCATGTAAAATTGGTTATGAATTTAGTTTCAGGACATGTTAGACTACAATTCTTTGATATAGATCAATAAAACTAAATACTTTTATATCAAGATATGGGTTTATTCTTTGATCTAAATAGCTTTTTTAAATTATAAAAACAAAATTAAATTAATTTTGTTTGTTTTGTTTAACGACATCACTAGAGCACACTGATATATTAATCATCGGCTATTGGATGTCAAACAATTAGAAATTTTGACGTGTAGTCAAGTGTGTGCCAATTTCTGACGGTGTTTGAACCACTGTCTTCAGCTTGAGATTCCAGTGTCATACCACTGTCTTCAGCTTGAGATTCCAGTGTCATACCACTGCCAGTGGACCACCAAGGCTCATAAATTAAATTAATATAATACATATGAATTCTTATTATTTTCATTAGAATAGTAATCCTCCCCACTATCAATAATTTTAAAAAAAGAAAACATTTTTTTTATATTATTGCCTACTTTATTTTATGGACCCCCCCCCCCCCAATCCCCTTCAAACAAGTCTGCATATGCATCTGTGGGTAGGAAGTTACATCTTTACATTGCAAAAAGCCCTTTATCCATCAGTTTGTGTCTGTCACTAAATTAAGTTCTATAATTCTAGTATATGTTATTATTATTTAATTCAGTCCTATTTTGGTAATATACAAAAGCTGCTTTGAGTCAATTTTATGTAGAAATGTTAACTTTCATTAAAAGTTTAATTAAATTATATAAGTGAAATCTTCCAAAATGACAAATATGTAACGGACAATGGCTGTGGTTAGCTGCTTATTTCCAAGCTTGTACTGATTCTAGCCAAAAATTGGAACTCTTACTATTTTTTTCATTCTCAGAGTTATAACAAATTACAGATAAGTACGAGGTCCAATTTTGGATTACATGAGCCTAGCAATCCACTCACTCTGAGTTTACAGTAATACTGGAATTAAAACTCTTGTATATATTTGTTCATTACATTGATCAATATTTTATGTATTAATTACAGGGATGATGAAATTTGCAGTTTCTTTATTTTTGACCACACTGTGCTCAAAAGAGAGGAAGATGACCTAAAAGATGCTATTCTATACTTCTTTCCACGCACTGTAAGTTGTATTATCATATACATGCATATAAGTATGGTCTTTGCTTACCTTTCTGTAAAAAGTCAAATACATTTACATTAGGGTGAAGACATTTCTCAAACTTTTTCATATATGTCACAATAAATTATTATATGTGGTCACATAACATACAGACCTCTCCATTCAGAAATAGCAGGAGGGCAATACATTGATCACCAGAAAATTATTCCATGTGAGAAATCTCAAAGGTGGAGAGCATATTTGCTGTTTTCGACATTTGGTTACATTTCAAGTGAGTGTCTGGTGAAATGGAGGGAACTGCCATAAAAACTGTGGTGTTTACAATGTTTCACCCTATACAAAATATCTATAATAGTCCAGGAGCCAATTCTCAAAAGAAACCTAGAAAATGGTTTCGTGCAACACCCACTACACTGTTGGTTTGACACTTCAGGCTGCTTGAGGGACCCCTCTGGAGTAATTCCAGCCCTGTTGTACAGTTGGAATGTGGCAGCAACAATAGGGAAAATCTCAGTTTGTGGTGGAGGGAGGGGGTCAAGTGCAAATTTTGTGATTAGAGCAGCTTATAAGTTCTCATATTAGAGCAGTTGTGCATTTTATGAGAAATGATTGAATTTTTTTGCATATTTAGTATATATACTATAATGATCATTTTCAGATGTGGGGGGAAGTCAGATTTGACCTCTGAGAACTGTGGGAGGTCAAATCAAAGATGGCCACCAGTCCCTCGGGTCTAATAGCCAAACGTGCTTAGTTTTGGAACCAAACAGTGCCGAGATATAGTCATTTATTTATCCCTACCCCAGAAATCAAAAATACTAACAGATGTGTAATAAGGATTTATAAATTAATATTTACTTAATTAATCTATGCCATTAATGGTACACATAATTAAAATGCAATATATAGAAATATAACTGCATTTAAAGTTAGTTGCTGACTTGAAAAATAATAACAACTGTAATTTTTAAGTAAAACAATGTAGTTTTCTTTTCTGATTTAATAAGGTGAGTGTCTATATTTACCAATAACTCGGCTACCTTTTAAAATATGCCTATATATGACATATCAAATCAAAGAACTGCATATTAATCATCTTTTAAAAAATATCTGAGTCGCAACGATAGTTGAGATATAGTCATTTATTTATCCCTACTGCAAAAATGAAAAATACTAACAAATGTGCAATAAGGATTTATAAATCAACATTTACTTAATTAATCCACACCTTTTATGGTGCACATAATTAGACTGTAATATAAATAAAGATGATTGCATTTAAAGTGAGCTACTAACTTGTAAGCTAATAAGAATTGTAAGTTTTATGTCAAATTTGAGCTAAATAGTGACTATAGTGGCAAAGATATGACCACTGATTTATCCCTACTCCCCAAAATGAAAAATATAATAATTTATAAATAATATTTTACTGAATTAATCTTTACCAAACATGATACACATAATACCTTTCTTACTACTGGTTTCCCATATTTTAAATACTATTGCAATAATTTTCTTGTATGTACAAAATTTATGATAATAAGTAACATGTTTTTGAGATACACAGTTTTTCAAAGATTTTGTTAGCCATAATTCAATACTGCTGAATCTAGATGTATTCAAGACAGTTTGCAGTAGGGAGTAATCATTTGTATCTTTGAGATGCTGGAAATCAACATGAGTATGAAACTTCTAAATTTTGTAGGTGAAATGTTCCCTGAGGATGAGATAAACTTTTTAAGGGTGTGGGTTAGAGGTACCCATAGAATGTATCTAAGAAATGATCGTAGCCCTTCCTATCCCTTCTTATAACCTATAAAAACATAGGTATAGACACCAGAAATAGGTTCCTGCTTTGAAAGTTGACCAAATTATGTCCATTTTGTGTACTTCAACTTGGCCTCATTGGAAACTTGACCTGTGTTCCATCTCAAATTTCAACATGTTCCACACCATGGATTTGATGGGATTTTTATACATCATTTCCAAGACCTAAATACATAAAGTAAAGGTTTTTTCACTACCATTGCAATTAGTGGTGGGTTTACCCATATTTGCTCTAGATTGACTGGACTAATAATATGGTGCATCTCAATAGTAATATTTGATTTACCCTGGTAATGTTCAATATAGACTTTTTTCAAGATGGCTCTGGATTGATTGAGTTCACCACATGCAGGTGTAGGACATAGGCATTTCAACGTTGCAATAGTTGTGTATGCCAGAGTGATAGCCTGCCTTGTACAGAAGCCTGCATTTGTATGGAAGATGAACAGTGCAAAAATCCACACAAAGTTTCATCAAATTATTCAGAGGATGTTGAGTATGACAGTGTTTCTGATGTTAATGACTAATGACATTTAAAAACAATTTCATCATTTTAAGAAGTGAGTAGAATATAATCACAATGATTTTGTCAGTTTGGGCTTTAGCCCCCCCCCCCCCCTCCATCCCCTTTCACTCAAATTGAGATTTTTCCTATTGTGGCTGCCACATTCCAAATGTACAACATGGCAGGTAATACTCCAGAGACATCCCTCAAGCAGCCTGAAGTGTCAAACCAGCTGTGTACTGGTGTGTTTTATGTGAATACAGTAGTGGATACAGGGGGAAGTCCAGTGAGTCAGGACCCCCCTTTTCTCGAATTTGTTCTTTTACTGTTTTATGAGTGGAAGGACATGAAAATTAACCATTTTTTCACCTATTTCTATTCACTTATCACTTTTGGACTCCCCTACCCCCTTTTCAGAAATCCACATTTGGACCCCCTTTCATTAATCCTGCATCCGTGCCTGGAATATATTACTAATGATGTCATAACATTTAGAATTAAACCTTGACTACTACCCCTGTTATATAAAAAATAGCCTATTTTTGTTCAATTTTGACTTTGACATTGATATAAAATGCATTTTCATGAATTCTGGCTATCTCAAACGTATCACCAAATGAATGGGCATCCCCAATTTAGTTGAAAATTACACCTTAAATGTTTTTCTACAATGTTTGGTTCCAAACTTAAGGTGGCAATCTTTGATTTGACCTCCCAGATCTGACGTCCTTACACATCTGAAAATGAGCATTGTGGTATATACTAACTATGCTAGAACTTTCATGCTTTTCTCATAAAATGCACAATTACTCTAATATGAGAGCTTATCAGCTGCACTGATTACAAAGATTTGCACTTGACCCCCACGCTCCCAAATTGAGATTTTCCTTATTGTTGCTGCCACATTCCAACTGTACAACACGGCTGGAAATACTCCAGAGGGGTCCCTCAAACAGCCTCAAGTGTCAAACCAACTGTGTAGTGGATGTTGCACGAAACCATTTGGAGCTGGTCCTGTCTCCTGGACTATAATGGCTGAGTCAGTTTTTATTTACTGTGTTATCAGTATCATTGTATATTTCTTATATCAATATAAAAGGATAAAGTGGTGTAAATGAAAAATATCCTGCTTAATACATCATAGTGATGACTCTAAAAATGGCAAAGAAGTAACAATAAAACCTCCCCTGCTAATAAATTTTGCCATCAGAAAATGTGTTCTTATATGTACAGTCATTGAACAAATTTGATCCTTTTTTAAAAGTCTTGAATGTTTTGTTAATTTACATGTTAAACTCTGATGACATTATTTTTCAGGTTAGCGTTGATAATCAGTGTGCTCTTGTGGGTAAAATGATTGGTATATCTGATTTCATGACAGAGACACTGCCGAAATCACCACCAAGAATCATCAAGTTACAGACAGAGAAGTTTGCTATGAAGAGAATAGAATGTTATAGCATCGTAAGTCATTCACAGTTTCTACTAGATAAATTTGTTGTCTGTTAAAACATGGAAATTTCTTTCAGAGAATTTGAAAATTAAATGATGGCATTTGATTCTAAATTTACTATTTCTTAATAACTTCTCATACTGTATTTTTTTTCATTGCATTCTTTGGAATGAAGATGTGCACAGCTATTAATGAATCATAGATGATAATAAAATGTCAGCCCTCAAAGTTTGCTGTGGCTATACCGGTGTGTATATATGTATATAC
>JAULBS010133414.1:11217-45956 GCA_032355785.1 Symmetromphalus regularis | reverse complement strand
ATAGTACAATGTTCACGGTTAACCATCACCTACCATCTTGATAAACATCACAACAGATGTGTATATACATCCTAGTACAATGTACACTGTTAACCATCACCTACCATCTTGTTAAACATCACAACAGATGTGTATCTACATCCTAGTACAGTGTATACTGCTAACCATCACATACCATCTTGATAAACATCTCAACAGATGTGTATCTACATCATAGTACAATGTTCACTGTTAACCATCACCTACCATCTTGATAAACATCACAACAGATGTGTATCTACATCTTAGTACAATGCAGACTGTTAACCATCTTGATAAACATCACAACAGATGTGTATCTAAATCCTAGTACAATGTAGACTGTTAACCATCTTGATAAACATTACAACAGATGTGTATCTAAATCCTAGTACAATGTAGACTGTTTACCATCTTGATAAACATCACAACAGATGTGTATCTAAATCCTAGTACAACTTTGTAACTATTATACATCCAACATCTGTGAAAAGGTGTATACACTGGTAGATTTGGTGTTTCTCTTCAACTGCAGTTAGAATAGGAAATAATCATGAAAGTTCTTGTAAAAATTTCAGGACCAATCCTGAAAAGCACTAAGAATGTTTAGTTTATTTCAGAATTGTAATTTTGGGGAAAAGTCATGGATGTTTTAGGCTTCCAAAGAGGAACAAAATATATTTTCCTCTTTCAAAATATTGTCTGTTATATCACAGTCTCAAATGTTATTATCACAGGTAAAAATAACCCCATCACTTCTCACTTTCCATCTCCTAAAGAGAAATGCTATTTTCATAGGCAAATATATTCCTAATTTGTATGTAAGAAATAGAATGACCACAGATAAATATGTTCTTCCACTTTCTATGTTCTAAACAGAAATGCTATTTTCATAGGCCAATATATTCCTAAATTTTATATATCTAAGAAATGTAATTATCACAGGAAAATAATTATGTATTTGCTTGTTAACAAAAAAATACTTAAATTCAATCCTTAAATATATAATTTTATGATAAAGAAAACAGATTGCCCAAAAAATAATTTGTTACAGACGATAGTTTAATGAAAAAGAATTGACTGAAAAGTTAAATGCCATTCACTCTTCATTGAGTTGTCCCCACTTGGCACAATGGATAAGCTTTCAAACTCGCAGCTGATAGATACTGGGATCAAATCTCTGTCTAGGCATGAAATGTTTAACATGATACCAGCTCCAAACCAGAGTGAGTGCTCCACAAGGCCCGAATGGGTAGGTGTAAGCCACTTTCACCAACAGTGGTCCACAACTGGTTTGTCAATGGCTGTGGTATGTGCTATCATGTCTTTGGGAAAGTACATATAAAAGATGCCTTGCTGCTAATTGGAAAGAGTAGCTGCTAATTGTTGTGGTAGTAGTTTTCTTCTAAAAACCATGAGTTGCAAAACACCATAAATCTGACACTTCATAGCCACTGAATAAACAATATGCTGAGGTGTATTTGAACAAACATCCGTTCCTTTCCTTCACTGAGTTAGTATATTGTAATTATGATATGTCACCCTAAAGAGTGTGTAAAATGGTAAAATGTCATGATGGAATTATAACAATCATGTGAGAAACACACTGACACTCAAACCACTTGACCAACTGGACTCTTGACCACTCATCACACATTTTACTCTTCAGAATTATTTTAAGAAATAAAATCCAATTTGATTCTAGCCATTATTTACTACAAGAACAATTTAGTACAACTGTGAAATATGTTATTTAATATACAAACCCTTAAATGTCATTTAATATATGACTATGAAATGTCACTCTCTTTGCAAAGTACATTTAATTGTTGAAAACTGCATGCCAAGATTTGAGCATATAATTGCTTATGCGATTGAAAATAGTAAATGTTGAGAGAGACGTGTGCTGCAAATGATGGGGATGGAGCTTATTAACAAATAATAACACAGAGGACTGACAGAATAGATAACTCATGGTGATAATGGTTACGTCCAGGTATCACACGTGTATCTTCATTGTCATCAGTTTTCAAGTGTGAGAGATGATAATCACACAGCTTCACTTTACACACAGGCACATATTAATGGAGGCAAACTTTAGACAGAACTGTGCTGCTTCTACTTTATGAAATGTGATCATGTCGACAAGTAATTATTATTAATGAATTATAATTTTGTTTTGTTTAAAATCCTGCTCAAACAGGATGTATTTTGGCTCAGATTTTTCAACAAGAATAGATTTTAAATATATTCTGAATATGATTTATGTGAAACCTGTGCTCCCCACTTTTGTGTCTGTCTATGTATATATCTGTCTGTCCATGTGTCTGTTTTATATTAAGAAAATAATACAACACCAATATAAGTTATCCTTAGTATAAAAGAATTGATTTCAGTTACTTTGCTTTTCTAATGATTATAATTGTTACTTGCATTGTCAGTTGCCAGCACAAGTTTCAAAGTTTTCTTTGAAAGTCAGTACAACTTGAAAAATCAGTCACCATTGCTTAACTGTAGTAATAATTAATACAGACGCCTGGCCAACTAGGGACATCAAGGTGGAATCTATTGATCTACATGTAGGTTATACAGTATAAGAGTTCCCCACACAAAAAGGTTATGAACAAATATATATCTTGTTGATAGTGGTTGCACCATACATGTAGGTTATGGATGATTATCTGGACCCATACTTATTAAACATTTAAAATTTCTTGATTTATAGTTAAGTCTGAACTATTTGTATGCTCTCCAGACTTAGTAGAAGCCAATGTTCATTCTTTAAAACTTATATAAGGTTCAGGTCTACGTTGTGCTTGTAACTATACTAACTATGTTACCTTGGAAATATGTTTTGGTTCTGAGGTAGCTGACAGCAAGTCGGAGGATGGAGAGTTTATCCAGTTTAGAGATAACGCTCTGCTCAAAGGGCAACATGCTGGCCAGGTGATCGAGCTCGGAGTTGAGTCGTTCACGATGACGTTTACTCGGGTTGCTTTTCGGCGGGTCTTTCACTGGAGCTTTCACACTGAAAACAGAGAATATTTTATAAGTTTTGTATATTGTTTATTGTTCCATGTAAACACTTACCCACATTAACTGTCTTATGTATTGCTAAAATATCATTCACAATAAGAATGAAATATCTCATCTTCTGTAATATGGTCAATTGGTGAACCCCTTTGATATAAATATAAAAAAATAAAGAATTTGTTTTTAATGTATTTTTAAATTAAAATAATGTAAAGAACTACATATAAAAGATCCCTTGCTATAATTGAAAAGAGTAGCCTATGTGGCATTAATGAATTTCCTCTGAAAAAATTACCCCTCTTCTAAAAACACCCAAGAGATAAATATGACTGTATTAAATAAAAAAACATAGACTGAATTCTCTTTTATAATATAGTTACATTAAATTTTGGAAGACACAATGTGAAATAGATTTTTAAATTTAAATTTACATAAAAATGCATCTTTATTTAAATCAAATGATTTTGTTAAAAAACAACAATTAACTGACTTAGTGCATGTTAATATTTCATTTATTTACAATATCAATTTTTGGGGTTATAGACATTAAAACAATATTATTACAAAATTAAACTGTACATTTACCAAACACTTAGAAATTACTGATATTATAATATACACATGAACCAAAAGAAGTAAAAGAAGTGGAAAATAAATTTAAATATATTGTATACATTCACAAAATCTATAATTAACAGGGTTGGAGCTCAATTAATCTGCAATATATTTAACAAAGCCAATTGTGAGTCTGATTTATGATTCTCTCACTTTGTGACTCAAAGGGAGGCGACTTTCAAGCCTCAATGCTCCAGGCCCATCTGTCTCTGTCTGCTTAACCAGTTGTGAAAAAGGAATACATTAGGACAACAGACAACCAAATTATGTAAAATGACATGCTCCCTTAACTCCCTTAAACTTCTAATAGGATGTTAATGGTCTAAGGACCTTTGGGAACACTTACTGGTTTGGAGAACAATTCCATTCTCATTGGTAAATTAAGCTGTTCAACTTTTAATTCCCAATTAAAAATATCTGAGCTCAGCATGAGTTTTTGAGCTAACACTGCAGACAGCTGTCTTTTAGTGTGACAAATTCACAGTTTTGTTTTTATTTATTATCAATCCTTTAATCTAGCCGTCATTGCGACATTCTTGTCATATATCTAGTTAAAACAGTGACTTCAGTCATGCAAGCTAAATTTCCATATTGATATTTCAAATCACACACACACAGTAGAAATAATGAAGACAAAATTAGGCAATAAAGAAAATATAATATTACAGATAACACAATTGTGTACTTTGTTTTACCTGTTTATTTTGTTGAAATTACAATTTGAAACATATAACCTTTATTTCCAAAACTACATAATATATAGGCCTAACATAAAATATGCAATAATTCAGTAATTTAAGGAGTGGGATATCGCTCAAGAGCTAGACCATCTGGCCAAAGTTCAACAGGTCATAGTATTTTCCTTTCAGTGAACCCATTTGGGCTATATTCTGTTCAGCCAGTGGTCCACAACTGGTTTAACAAAGTGGTATGTGATGTCCTGTCTATGGGAAAGTGAAATATAAATGATCACTTGCTGCTAATTGTAAAGAATAACCTAAGTGGCATTAGAAGATTGCCTCTAAAAATGAGTTACAAACTCTATATATATACTGTATGTTTGAAATCTCATAGCTGCTGACTATATAAAATGCTAGGGTTTCATTAATCCAACAATCTTTTCCTCTCTATAATTTATTTAAAATATGTTGGGGTATTCTTTCTCTTTACAATTAATTTTAAACCAGAACAAATAGCAAAGAAATTGAACCAACGACCACAGACAATCAAATTTAATAACTTAACCACCTAGTGATCTTCTAAACATATCTGTTTAAACAGGAGAGCCATGATAGTGTCAATAATATTCAGAATTGATATCCTGTAGTGATATGATCACACAGCAAGACATAGTTCACTAGTTGAAATTCTATTTGAGCTCCAGTAGCTAGGTCATTGAATTGATACCCCTCAATGGACCCATTCACATATTTTCCATTCCAGCCAGTGATCCACAACAAACATATGTTCAAGGCTCTGGTATGTGCTGTTCCATATGTGGGAGGACATATAAAAGACCATTGTTGCTAATTGAAATAAATAGCAGACATGGAGGTAGTTAGTTTCTTCAATAGGTTAAATTTCATAAATACCATGCATAATTAATTCTATATTTCAGGTACACCTTGAACATATGAGCCACAATGGTCCAGTGATAGAATACTGGACTCTCAAGCTGAACATAGTGGTTCAAAACCCATTGGAGGCTGGCTCATACTTTGGACAATATGTCAAATATTATCAGATGTTTGACATCCAATAGCTAATGATTAATAAATCAATATACTCTTGTGGTATCATTAAACAAACAAACAAACAAACAATAAAACACCCAGACAATATATTGTCAACTTATATTAGTTATAAAAGTAACTCCAAGGCAATCACACTTCTTTAATTGTGGTACAAAAGAGACTATGTCTAATTGTCTGTCAGGCAAGTAGTGTGATGTCGAACAATACCAACCCAGCATTGCTTTTTCAGTTAATCCTCTCCATAGTTCTGGTTTATCGGACATCACTAAAATACTGTGGAAATTCAGTTTAAAAATATTTTATTCTGAGAATGTAGTAAAAAAAATGATTAATCAGTGAATTTTGGGGTATTTAATTTTTTTTAAATCCTTATATTTGGCTAGTATGTAAATAGTGTTAACTTTAGTATTTTAAATATAAAATTCATTTTGATGATTGTCACATAAATGTATTTATAATGACTGTGACATAAATGTATTTATAATGGCTGTCATAAACATGTATTTCTAATGATTGTCATATATGCCTATCTAAAATGATTGTGACAGATATATATACATGTATTTATCAATTTTAAAATTCTAGATACTGGACCAAATTTCAGGATTTAAAAAAAAATTGGGAATTGCTGGTCACCGATTTTGACGTCTGCACCGATTCACCAATATCTTCCCATGTAAAGAATCAATCGAGAATGTCGCTTTAACAAGCTGCTGACAGTAGGAGTGCCCTGGGCAGTGCACGGGAGTGGCAGACAGGCAGTGTTTAACAATACTGCATGGCGTAACGCCACTCAAAACACCGGCCTGTTTGGCCATTAGGACAAAAGCCGAATGATCAGATCTGCCATGCGTGATACTCAGATCAATGATGAGCTTTGATTTAATCTACGATGCACAATTATGACAATTATTCCTGTCTTTGATGTTGTAATTGATTAGAATTACATCATCTCCATGCTGAAATGCCCAAAATAAAAGTTTGTAAAATTGAGACACATTTAATTTAGAAATAAAACTGAGAAACTGATACTTGTACACATATTAATGATTGAATATTTTAATTTTTTTTAAATTTAATTGTTTCATAATTTATAAAAACAAATGAAAACAGTTAAATTTAAGTATATTTAGGATTAGAAAGTTTGAATGCTAATCATTGTTTTGTTTTTAGGGTTTTTTTAAAAACATTTTTAAAAAGAATTACTTCAACAGGATGTTAAAATACTTAAATATAAAGTTTCTTAGAATGACAGCACCTAGATACTGAAATACTTAAATAACATTGTTTACTTGATATCAAATTGTTATTATATTTACTTATGTTTAGGATTGCAATGGGTTTTTCTGTATGTTTTCATTATAATTACATCATCTCATTAGTAACATGCCTAAAATAAATTTCATAAATGGCATCAAAATTAATTTAATATTAAAATAATAATAATAATAATAATAATAAAAAAATAATAATAACAGAAACTAATAATAATAATTTTTAAACATTTGTTACATCTGTATACAGATTAATATTCAGGAAAAACTGGAAAGGAATATTTATTTAATAACACCGTAACAGACTGGCTACTCAGTGGCTTTAAGGTGAAAATCTTAGATAAAGATTCTACATCCAGATAGGCTGCACTTTTTGATCAGCAGCAAAGGTTCTTTTGTATAAACTACCTTTCATTTAGAAAGGGCAACTGTCATTCATATACCAGTGAATGGAATTATAAAAAAAATACACAATTTTCTGTAACACTATCATGCCTAGAAAATTAAGCTATTAACACCATGTTTTGTAAATATGATAAACAAACTGATAGTAACAATATGATTGAATCATATATAACTTCTTGGACTGTGACAAAACGTATGGCATTTTTGGCTGGTTTTTCATCAACACTGTAAAGGTCAGTAGAATGTGTAGGTGTTTGATCAGAATCAAAAAGGGCACTTGTCAAATAGTAGGAGTGGGGGTGTTAAAATGTTTGTTTTTTGTTTAATGACAGCACTACAACACATTTATAAATCATTATTAGTCATCATGGAAAACCTGCTACATTTTTCCATTAACAGCAAGGGGTCTTTTATATGCTCTATCCCACAGACAGGACAGCACATACCACAGCCTTTGATATACCAGTCATTTAGCATTAGCTGGTATGAGAAATACCCAATCCTGTGACTAAAGCACCTCAGATGAATGCTCTACAAACTTAGCTAAATTCTGCCCCCTCACCACAATAAAAAAAAATTAAAAATATCAATACTCTGATCTTGAGTGTGTAAGGGATTATCTTCAGATTGTTCAAGATATATTTACCCACTTTAATCATTTACCCTTGCTGGCTATGGTTAATAAACATAACTATTTTTTTAGAATGGATTATATTACATTTTGAGCTTCCAATTAAAGAAATCACTTTTCAATCATTTCAAGTAACCCTTAAAACAGTCAAAAATCATTATTAAAATTGATGAATTTTATTCTCTATATGCCAGAAAATCATAATTCAAAGTTTAGTATTTCTTAGGGAACATTCCTTTGAAGTAGAACTCTTTTGCTGGGATGTTTATTGAAAGGGTCTGTCCCCCATTGCAAAACAAAAAAGTTAACATTCCCATTACATCTATTAAAAATCCTCAAAATATTTGAATTTATATTTTAGATACTAGAATACAAATTGAAAATCATATTTAAAGTAATCTAAATAAAATAAATTTTGGGGTTATAATACCCTCCAAAATAATCCTTAAAATAACTTTTAATCACTAATTTTTATATTCAAATACGAGAAAATTGAGATAAAAGCAATTATATTTTTTAAAACTTACCCTGAAAACCATATCCCCTTCAATATTTTCAAATCATCTAAATAAAAAACTTATCAGGTTGTAACATCCTCTAAAATAACCATTTGAACAGCTGAAAATCACAGTTTGAAAAACACTATCCGTAATTTTTCTATTCAGATGCCAGGAAATCACATTTAGGGGTGCAACAATATGACCAGCAATATAGTGCAATACAGCAAACCCATATTGCAATACAGTTTGATTAATTACCAAGATGTGATAAAGTCATATTTTCATACTGTCATACTCATTACTAAACATATCTTGGGCAGGCAGACCTGTATCAATTTCTGATGAAAAAAGAGAATATATAGACACAGTAGAATTATATGTTTTAATTAAGTTTAACTTTTATTTTTATAACATACTGTCATAAGAATTTGATGGATATTCATTAGGAAGATGTATCACAATACACAAAACCATATCACGGTATGTATTGTGCTTGGCAAGTATTGCAATATACCAGTATATCGTTGCACCCCTAATCACATTTAATTAAAATGATTCTTGGGAAACATGCTTCCACTCTTCAAGTTTGATTTCAGTCAATGTTTTATTATTTAAAAATGCTATTATTTTAGTTCTGAAATAAATATACTATGTACGCAAACAGACATTAATGTGTTAGCAATGTAAAGGCAAAGTCTTTAACATTGTATTTTTCAACAGTGCCCTTTTAAAATGTTAATGTGCCCTTTTTGTCATGGAACTGCCCTTACCAGAAAGGCTAGATTTTCCCCAGCATAGAATCAATTTTAGAATCTTCAAAACACAGATCCTGTACCAAACTTAGTATCATTGGGAAATAAAAGGTTTTTTCCCCTCGACTATGAAGTGACCATCAAATAGTGTCTATCAGAAACCTTGACTAGCACTGGGCTATAAGCACAAAAAGAGCTCAGCATATACCATTGCTTTTGATATACACAATGTGGAACCCTTCAAGTAACAAATACAGACCTAATTTTCTAATTTAGAAAATAAAAAACATAAATGGATAGTGAAGAGAAAAATGCATTCTGTATTGTAATATCTTTCACACTACCTCAGGCAGAGTTGCATGTAAATCCTATTTCCTATGTTTACAATGGAATTGCCAGCTACCATGATGTGACAAGAAATAATAAAGAAATTCAATTAAGTCGTAATGTAACCTGGATTACAAGAGATTGCAGTTTCAGATTTTAATCCACCAGAATATTTGGAATAATAGAAGAAGGAAAAAATAAATTATCTCAGATGAAAGTGATAAGCAATTTATTAATTTCATTATCGCATCAAGTAAAAAAACCCGATTTTTGCACAATCATATTTTCCATGCACAGTGATGAAACTACTAGTGTCTGTAAAATCCAGAAGTCTATGTAAATTAAGCTGATTCTTTTGGTTCCAAACCATGTTATAAGATTAAAAATGGTCTAATTCGGTACTCTATACTAGAAATTTGTTTTAATTCCATATTAATCCAATTCAAATTTTTATACATGAAAAAATATCTTTGAATTTTACATGTACTCTCATCATATGATTCAACTTTGGACTTTGCATCTGTTGCTCTTTGAAGACAAAATTTGGGAGCAAATTTTCAGTTTTTTTACATAGCAAATTAAACAAAAAAAGCTTTGGTAGTTTGTTTATAACTTTCTGATTTAAGCAAATTAAAATATATCCCCAATGGATAAGTTTAGAAATATTTCTGATATAAAAACATTTAAAAACTGTCCAAATCTTGGATTTTATAATATTTAGGTTGATTGCAATGAATCTCAAAGTATTTCAGCCCACATACCAACTTTAAATAAATTTATCACTCTATGATATCTAAATTGCACTGAGTTTTGATTGTGTCAGATTGTGAGTTTCAAATAAATCCATTTTGTTAGTTAATCAAATTGAAGGAACTATTAGATCCATTCATACTGTAACCTTTAGAGTCAAGGAAGCCTGCACAGTTTGCAATGAGACACCAGATGAGAAATATGTTATTGGTTTTTCTTTATACCAACAGGGACCAGTTGATCTTAAATATGTGACGTACTGTACTCTGTTCAACTTGTCTTGTCATTCTGGAAGATTTATTATATACAATTTCTAAATTTTATATTGCATTTTAATAAATTTAAAAACAGCCTATACATAATTTCTAAATTTTATATTGCTTTTTAATAAATTTAAAAACATTCTATATAAAATTACTAAATTTTATATTGATTTTTAATAAATATGAAAACAGTCTATATATAATTTCAAACTTTTGAATACCTTTTTAATATATTTATAACATTCTATATAAAATTTCAAAAATTTATATTATTTTGTAATAAATTTAAAAAGAATTTTTTTTTTTTTTTAATATAATAAAACAAATAATAAAACAAAATTCAATCAATTAATTTGTTTGGTTTTATTTTAGTTCAATATCCAAGCCAATATAATTATGATAATTGGAGAGGAAAGGAATATTAATTTAAAAGCATAGCAAAATACTGTTTAATTATGGAGGTCTATTTTTGTTACTTGAGGGTTACAACAATCATTGGTTTCGGATCAGGACTTCTCAGTGATATAAGATAGCAAACACCTTTGTGTCATTATGAAATTCAACTCAATTACATATTAAAAATATATTATTTGTCAAACATGGACTATATAAGATATTTCCAACAAAACATCTTTCTTGTGGAGTTTCTGGAATTAGAATTAGCTCAAAAGGTCTGATGGAGTGTGATAGTACCCTTAAATAACAGATTTTAGACACTATTTTTCACTGGGGTTTTTTCACAAACAAAATGGCATGAACCATAACCTATTACAAACCATTCATAGACCACTGGATTTTAAAAAGTTCAAACTTCAATCCTACTAGGATGGTAGAGAATCATTAAGTCATGTAACAGAGCATGCAAGACCTTAGCTACAGAAACAAGCCACAAGCCATTTCGTTAGATTGTCACATATTGCTGATAATGCAGACAAATCTCCTTTTGTCCATTCCATATTGTATTATTGGCAGCTGGAGATGATGGCTATGCGATACTGTCTTGTTGGAGCAGTGCGGGCACCACATTCCCTCGACTGGGACTGATGAACGTAATCACTTTTAACACATTCATTAAATTACTGACAGTCATTTTTTCTTGAGGTCGAATTAATGCTTTGTAGAATTGCCTCTGTTCAACACTGCCCTCAAGCAGCAGAGTTGGGCATCATGCTAACATAGTCGGAAATGAAAAAACAGAAAGAGTTGAGGAATTCTGAATTCAGTAATCATGGGGTGTCTTGTCGGTCGTTAGCTTTATTGAAAATCACAGCTGAATCAGTCACAACTTCAGACTAACAATGTGGAAATAATTTAAGCATTATTGTTGTGACATTCTTAATTTCAAGTCATGGTTCAAGGAGATTCGTATAATATTTTAATGTTTACTTCAAATTAATATGTTTGTGAGTAATTCCTTAATATTACAGGGGTATAATATTAACTGCATATTAATTTTAGCAAGAAATCTGTTTGTTATACTACTCATTAATTGTAATTTTGGTGCCCAAACTATTATGAAACTATCATAATAAAAATATACAATGTAACATATAGTACTTTGCAAATTTAAATGTGTCACATTTTAACTGGCTGATATAAAACAGCCAAATTAAAAAATATTAACTGTTTAAGAAAATATTTATTAAAAAACAAAAACAAAAGTCATTGAGATTAACATCCACAAGTACAAATATAAACTGAGTTGTCAAAGATATTTTATGGATAAACTGAAAAACAAATCTTGTATTAATACAAATGATGTTCATACAAATATGTATTAGTTTGTTTACAAGCTTCTTAAACTTTTGCATTCATCAAAACTTTGTGTATAAACATTTACAAATAAATACCCCCAAAATATGATTTTATCCATAAAATACATAATATTCAAACTTTATTTAAAAATTAATATCTTCTGATGTATTTATAAAAACACTGACATTATTGTACTACTACTTCTAGAATGAAAGTTACTACTGACAACTTAAGTACTATTCTATTGTCATCACTCATAAGATGTCAAAATAAAAAATAACTAGAAGGTGATAAATGTAAAATATTGATGCAATAAATCATGGAACAAAATCCAACAAATACATATGATAAAATAAAATCTCTATCTCATTTCATGACCCCTATTTTCATCTCTTTCAGCCCTTGCTAATTAAGCCCCAAAAATATATACAGGACGTTAACGACAGGTAATTTATGAGTCTAAATCACATGTCCAGAAAAAAAATCCCAGGAGATATGAAAAAAATTATAAGTATACAAGGAGAATCCATCTGGCGTGTTAATTTTTTCTCTATTTGATGATGCGGGCAGTTGCTGACGCTGACCAGTCGACACACCCAAATGACCTGCATAAATGAAGAGAGACGGGAGCTGAAATCAACACTACAGTTGGGAACAAAGAAACAGTCAGAGAAAAAACCTTTGGCTTAGTGTACCCATATATTTTGTAGAATGAAAAAATACCAACCCTAAAATTTGCTCATTATGACAATGGCAGCCCCTGACAGGCCAGTTTTAGTACTGCTGAGCCTTTTAACGGGGCCAAGAAGAAACCAGTCATTAGGGATGAGCAGTGCAGTCAGCTGTCAAAGATGAACCTTTGTGTCAGCTTTGAAATTTGTCTTCTTCAAATCACTGTACAACTGTGAAATATGTGTTGCAATGTAGCAGCTACATCTCTTATATTTTAGCATTCATAAGTCCCTTTAACCATCATTCTTACAAAGTCACTTTGGAGAGACCTAAAAGCTCTTTCTTTGAAAATTTAAAAGTACATGTACTTTTGTTACAATTATGGTATATCTAAATTCACTTTCTTTATATATCTTGTAAAATTCTAGTATGATCTAGGAATGAGAAGTATTACTTTCTTTTATAAACATCAAAACTGATATACCCTATAGGTTCTATTCTGATAGGTCTTGAATTTAAACTAAAATCATCACTTATAGTTTTATATAAATAGCCCAACTGACTATAGTCCAACATGCTATTAATTTAATGTTAATTTTGTTTAACAACCATACTTTATAAATGCCATATCAATAAACTCCCTTCTATATTTAAAGCTCTCATGCCATCCCCCTAAAACATAAAACAAAGCCTTAGGTATATTAAGTTATACTGCAGTCTCTTAGTATGCTTAATTACCTCTTAAAACAGAAAAAAAATGAAAATAAATTTCATTACAGTATCCATGTACAATACCACATTTTATAAACAGTGGAGCTCCTTTTCTTGTTCAAAAATGTTGTTATAATTAGTGTTTCTGATGCCTGCTGTCTTTGAAATTCTGACACATTTATAATGGAACTTAGTGTTCTTGCTAAATTATTTTGCTGTAGCACTGTGAAGGCAATTAAAAAAAAATCACATTTATATTTTTGTAATTGGAGTACAGTGCTGCCAAAAACCAACTACATGGCAGCTTTAATGGCAGTATTGTCAAGTGCCACTGCAAATTTCAAGTTTTTTATCTGATAAGTCAAATGACAAGATCAAGCTGATCAAGACTTTTTTTTTAAATTAACAACACTACTTTATATAGATCTGGAATTTTATTAAAAATATATTCTTTTTTGCTGGTTACCGATGATGGCACAAAGAAGGCTCAATGGTTGCTCAAACATTGCTCGGGGGAGGCAGGCAGGTGGCTTAGTGGACGCACAGGTTGCTCATAGATCGACATGAAATGTTGAATATTAACTTTAACATTTTCCTTTCTACTTTTTTTTGTTGTTCTGTCTAGTCTATTCACAAATTGATTGTTGACATTATGAATTTGGCCTTCCACTCATTAATGGGATGATGTTTGACTGAACCAAATCACCATAAATTTGCCATCTTCATCTTAAACTTCTTCTAGTTCCAACATTATTGGCTAACTTGATACTACTGGGAAGCTTTCAACTATCAAACGGCAAACTGATCAAAGATGATAATCTCCGTCAGCTTGTAGATTTACTACTTGTGACTCAAACACAAAGGGATTGGTGTTTTCAGTCCTAATGTAACTGATGATACTTTCCAGTGGGTGAATTTAACTCTTTTATGCAAGAGTTATCACGTTATTCTGTAATATATGTTGTTTTGGTGGGATATATGTTAGTGTGTATCTTCAACTGGAAAATATTTCCAGAGGGAATTAATATATATAATTTTACAGTAACACTCAGCTAGCTATATTCAAATAATGTAGTTCATTAGTTCTGCTTCTGGACATCCGTTTTAGAGACATTATCCAAATTGGGACATTATCCAAATTGAGACAGACAGACAGACAGAGAGACAGACAGATATGCACACAATCAAGCATGCACACACACACATGCATGCATGCACGCACCCACACACACAAAGGAGAAAAGCACTTAAATTATAATATGCTAATAGTCATTGACACCCTTTAATAACAGCCATTGTACAACACTGTTACACAAGTTCTTATATCTGCACTAGGAACTGTAAAACATTTGATTTCAGTTGGACTTGGCGAATTTTGTGAAAACACTCTTGAACTGTTAAAGGAAGGGAGAAACATGTAATTAATGATACCTCAGTTGCTAATAGGTGTCAAACAAATATTAACAAGTTATTATCACCTAACCTAGTCACATAAATCACTCCTTATAATTAGAAGAATGGGTTTTTATATCCTCTATCCCACAAATAGCTAGAATTAATTGCTCAAGATCTCCGGTGGAAAAAAGTTCAATCTTCTCCATTTCACTCACCTGAAAATAGGAAATGGCAAGTTTTTCTGTTTGTCTTTCATTATTTCATTTTATTCTCCTCATTTTATATTTTCCAACCTGGAATTATTATCAGGTGAGCAATGAATTGCTTTTCTATTTCCAGATAGAGCTACTGTGGTAAAACTACAGTGAAAAGACATATTTCTGTTAATCATTGGTTTCATTAAAGTAGCATTAACACAACCAAGAATATTCTTTTTGAAAATAAATAATTATTACCACTGACAGATTGAAATAATGATTTGCTGACACACTGGAATTATTCCATCTAAAATGACATGATGTCATGTTATAATCAAAGAGTTCCATTATCAGTGTGTGATGTCACAATTTTGAGTTGTAATCAAAAATAGAAGATTCAATAAATAAATTAATTATTATAATTACAGGCCAAATATACTGTTGATTTTTTGTGTGTATAGAATTATAGTTCATCATATCTTCTCTCTTTTTTTTTACAAATGCCAAAAAAGAAAGATTTTTTTTGCATAAGAATTTGCAGTAAGAAAATTTGATGCTACCTACTTTAATTTGACTGTGTAGCATATATACAGATAAACATGTCAAACCATCGTACATTTCGGGATCTAAAGAAATATAAAGAAATCTTAAAATGTGTCACCTGGATTAATAGCACTCCACTGAATTAGTGTTATTTATGTGGTGCAATTGCATACCATAATTCATTGTTTTACACCACAAGTATATCAAATGTGGACATGAAGAAAAGTCCTTTATGTATAACAAAAAGGTGCCATATTCTAATATGTCTGTTTCAGTATATAGTTCACACACATGCATGCACACACACACACACACACACACACACACACACACATGCATGCACCCTCTCACCCACCTACACTAAACTCTGTGTATCTAATCCAGAAATTTGTCCAAACAAGATTGATTTAAAAAATAAATTGCTTCAAGTAATACAACAAACTATCTGGCTCTATATCTAAACCAAAATGTAGTTTTTGGTACCGTAAGGTTAGGTATTAAACAAGGAAAATAAAAAAAACAGATAACTATTTATTTACAAAACTGAAACAGTGGTACTATACTGACGTTTTCAATAACAGATTACATTTACATGTTTTTTCTTAGAAACAGTGGATACAATATGAATATTTACTAAATCCATATCAATGTCAAACCATTTACTGAGATGAGTAAAATAATGATAGTGCATTTCCTTCAAGAAAACGCATTAATGAATACAGTCTAATAATTTTAAAACTATCACACATCTATCCACGGTTAAATCAGATTAGAGAAAAGAAGCTTATGTTTTCTATACAATCAGGACTGCTGAACGTCCAGAAGCCAACCATATGACAAATCACATAAAATCAAATCTTTGTTCACCGCCACAAAGCAAGATGGTCAGTGCACATCTGATGACAATGGGATAAATGTCTAATCCAACTGAGTGACAAAAAGATATCAATAGCCTTTGATAATAAAAATAAATCACATGGTTGAGTGCTAAACAGCCGAAAGATGAACTAATATGAGTTCATCCGAAATGCAGTCTCCGTCATTGCTTGCAGAATTACTGTCAAGTCAGAAACCTTTTAACAAGTAATTGAACTTTATTGAGCTAGGGTAAAGGTAAAAAATATTCCTTATTGCTTAATAATTTAATAAATAAAATGGCATGTGGTAGTCTCAAAAAATAAATGTCAGTTCAGTTTATTGTACGAGAACACAAGTAAGGATGTAAATAATAATAATAATAATAAAAATAATAATAATAACAATAATATTAATAAAAAATTAGTTAATTAAACAAAAAATATATTTTTAAAGGATATTTAAAATTTCGTTCAAAATAGAATTTTTGCTAAAGAAAAATGTCTTAAATTTATGCCAGATATTGTGATATTAATTAATCATTTTTTAATCAAATGAAAATTGATTTAATAAATAAAACAATATTTTGCTGACACCAAAACAACATGACACTGAGTAGATTACTAAGTTATTTATAATGCAGGGGCAGATATTAGTGAGCCAGGATTTTATATTAGAGAGCCATATTATATTGAATGGGGAAGCAAATACACAGATAATACTAACAAGATTGCAATACAGACAAATATAAATGGTGGTGAGGAAAATATAAGGTGTGATTGTTGAGGCCACTGACCACCATCTGGCTATGTCAGTGAGGACAGATCAAAGTAGAAAGACTGGTTGTTACACCCTTCCCCAAATTAAAATCCTACATCAAACATTAGTGTTCAATTTTAATCTTAATCTCTATTAATTTTTATCATGTAATTTTTATGAAACATTTTGTTGTTATTTTGTCATCTTATAAAGAAGTTAGTGTACAGATAATCATTGCATCTAAATGCAACCATCAAAATAAGTCATGATGCATTGGTCAGGTCCCACATCAGTTACTATCTCAAGCTTTATTTTAACTGAATCTTGGGTTACATTAAATAATTCAATACATACTTCTCACTCTCCCCTTCCCCTACAAGACAATATTTATTTTTCTGCTTTTGGATGGGGTAGTGTGTCGTTAAATTTTAAATAGCTTATCATTCATGACGGCACTTATCAAAAGACAATGTTTATAGGATGACAACATGTAACATTAAAATAATAATCAAACTTTACTATGATAATCACTCAAGGTACTAACTAAAAGTGGTTGTTATGAGCTCTTGTACACAGGTTGAAATACATCCATTTTTACAATGAACGGACATTCTAAAGTGGCTTTTGTTTGCTACCGTTAAGCCTATTTCAACCATACATTCTAATTAACTTTTTTCATTAACCATGTACATTTGCGAAATACAAACAAATGTATTTGGCATTAGTAATTAAAGTCTTCAGGATTTTCACTTGTAAATGTAATTCTACTAAACATAAACACATTAATGTGCTTCTCATATAAAAAGCATCAGAAATTTCAAAATATGATAAGAGACAATATACCATCAGAATCCTTAGGATATGTGTACTTACACTTTAAAAGTGATTAACTTGTTTAATTTAACTACAATCCTTACTAATTAATATTCCTAAAGAAAATATGTTATTTATATGTTAACAAAAATATCAGAATCAATCTCCATTGCTGCTTCTAGAATTCTTTTCTCACTCAGAAAAATGTTTAAAATGTAAACTGTTCAATCAGATATCACACCATAATCACCTAAATTATGAGCTAAATAGAAAAACTGTAAATCTTTCAAAATAAAATATTAATATTTATTTATTTAAAAAATAAATGATATTAAAAAATTATTAATTGAAAATTTGTTTATGTTTATACATCACTTTTAAGTTAAAGACATTGTCTTAATAAATATTAAAGAGTTTCTTCTTGTTTTGTTTTGTCAAATCAGCTTTCATACAAAGTGTTTATATTTAATAAATAAAATTAAAAAGGACAAGGAAATAAAATACAATTTAAAAATAAATTGACAGTTTTAGTTTCTTAACATTTCAGAAACATTAATACAAATTTAAAATTGTTTTAAAAAAATATATAAAAAAAAAAAATCTTTATCTATCAGTGAAGAATTTGGAATGAAATTAGTAACAAATCCACACCATTTTTATTATTCTATAGAGATTACAGTTTCACTTTCATATTGCTATATGAGAAGACTTTTTATTGTTCTAATGCAATCTTATCCTGTATTTTGTTACGGGCCATGCAATATTAAAGAAAACATTTTATCACATAAAAAGACAGCATTTTTCTTGTCTATTATGTCCTCAACTATAAAAATAAAACATAATTGCTGACAATATTACACAATTTTATCAGTATAACAAAATATTAAATTAATTGAAAAAACAACAACAACCCAACAGAATTATAAATTATATACAAAGAATTTTAAAAAGAAAGCAATACAAAGTGAAGAAGAGAAAGCAAGAGATATTG
This sequence comes from Symmetromphalus regularis, assembly GCA_032355785.1. Classification (NCBI taxonomy): domain Eukaryota; kingdom Metazoa; phylum Mollusca; class Gastropoda; order Neomphalida; family Neomphalidae; genus Symmetromphalus; species Symmetromphalus regularis. Next base: position 26,943 of record JAULBS010133414.1, on the reverse strand, counting down.
AAATACAGGATACAATTTCAAACAATAGTATAAGCTTTATAATAATTTATATAATTGTTAGAAGAGCCTCGGGGATAACAATATACTAATTGAATTACCTTCAAGAAATAAACCTTTATATTATCATTATTGTATATTTATATGTGGGTTTTGTTTTCTGTGAACAATTGCAGCGACTCATTATTCTCGGTATTCATGATCAAGGGAAATGTACAATTAACACAAACCATTAACAACATTAGATCAATTGATTTTCACCAATTTAACAAAACCAAAGTGCAATATAGAAATAATGCAAACAAAAATGATTAGAGAAATGGCTGGAGGAAAAACGAAGTCAAAGAATAGCAAGAGTTAAATTAAACAAAAGCAGACATGTGAGATTGAAACTGATCAAATGAAAATGATGTCTGATTTTGATGTCTGACCGGAGATGAATGCCTAAGCATTTTATCAGGTTTATGTTTTAGGTAATGTTAAATCCGACATGAAAAGTTAGTTTCCATTTTGTATTAAATACAATCAAATTAATTGTTAAGTCTGATTGGAAATAATTTCTAAGTATTTAATGGAGTGTTATAGTTTAGGTATGTAAAATCCTACAACTAAAGTTAGTTTTCAAATTAATTAATTCATTGATAATATTATAAATCCTTCATATATTTAATGTGTCAATAATGCCCATATATTAATAATATATTTTGTGTTACGTTTATTTTCATTAAGGTTATACATTAATTTTGTACAAAACACAAATTAACAAAACAAATAAATAGCTTACAGTTTTTGAGAACATTTTGAGAAACATCAAAACCAAATTTTATATTAACACAAATAATAATTGAAGACAATAATATAAAATAAACATATTTAATCAATTCAAAACTATTTCTCAACTTTTCTTACACATATTTAAAAGAGAAATATTCTGACAGTTAGGCCCTAGACTTTTAACTGCATGTGATCTGTATGACATTTAAATCACATTTCTTTCTTTATTTCTCTTCTTTTTATCTTTCTTTCTTTCCTTCCTTTCTTTCTTTAATACATATTCACTTCTGTTCATATTTGATATTGCATAAATGTAACACTTCACTGTCGTTTATGATGTATATATTATGGATAAGGTCTAGTACAGGCTATAGGATTTCAAATTTCATGGGAAACACTTTTTTGGTTCCGTGCTTTTGAACCTATTGGAAACTTTTTTCAATAATCCAAAATAATGCAGCAGTGATATGAAAATCATGGGAAACAAAACTTTGGTTCCGTGATTTTGATGATATGGTATCAACACGATACGGGTAATGATCGTTACCATGAAATCCCATGGCCTGTAGTAAGTTGGAAAACTTGTGCCTAATCTGTTTGTTTTATAAAAGCAATAAAATATGTTTCAATCAATCAATCAATCATATTTGATCCTTTAAATCCAGACTTATAAACCTTTTTGACAACAAAGTCTGCTTTAAACCATTTAACAATGTATTTGCATAGCTTTTTTTAACATACATGTACATCTTAACAGAAATAAAATAATTTTATTTTAATTATTCCATTTTATGCAATGGTCTAAGTAATATATTAAATGAATATCTGTTTAGACATATGTGTTATCACAATTTGTAGGAAAAATCTATATTCTTCATGATTTAACAATTTAAAATACATCAGGGCAATGATACAATTAAAGAATAACACATGCAAAGAAGAAGTGAAAACAAGAAATATTGCATGTCAGCATGCTATATTAATCTAAAACTTCTCTTGCATGCAAACACCATATCTGTTTATGATATGCACAGCAAATATTCCACTCTTTAAGCAATTATACCAATTAACATCATCACAGTATTATTTTTAGTTTACACACAAATTTTTAGGATTTATAAAACATATTTCTAATCTAAAACTAACATATACAACTAATTTCTGGTATGGAATCTACTTTTCAAATTTACGGAGATGTGGCTTCAACATAATTTTAGGCATATTTACAAGTTTATTAAATATTTCAATTAATACCTAGAATGTATTAATTGGTTTATCAAATATTTCAATTAAAGATAATATTTCCAAGTATTTATTAGTTTATTAAAATTATCATTAAAACCTTGCTAAGAAGAAAAAAATACAACAGTCTTCAGAAAAAGATTTCTAATGCAAAGTCTATTATTTAATTTGTTAATTAAAACATCAAACAGGAGACTTCTAAATGCATTTTCACAAACACTATTTTTTACATAATCACACACACATGCACACACACATGCATACGCAAACACACATGCACACACACACACACATGCACACACAAATGCACACACACATTTAAGTACAACTATTTAATACAAAAATGTACTTTTTATAAGATAATAAAACAAGTAACAAAATATTGTGATTATTCCCTGTTACCATATTTTAATAGTTCTTAAATGGAATTTAAAAATTAACTATTGAAGATTAGTAATTTGAAATTTGTCAAGACATATTATGAATTTAGCTATTATAAATTAACTAACACAGATAATATTATAATCAACAACTGCTACATTTTTAATATCTGATTAATTTATAGCTTTGTAAAAGGAAACAAAAGACCTAAAACTTATAAAAAGAAGGACATTAAATGTTATAAATTATGTCTAAATGTATTTAACATTAAGTTTAAATTTTTAAAAATATTTAATTTAACCACACATGATTGGTCAACCAAATTACCTTCCTAAAAAGTTTCTTTAACATCTCAACTTTTTAATATTTTAAAGTAGCATTCTTGTCAACTTCGTTTATGACAACTTTCCATATTTGATCAAGCAAACTTAATTTTATTTCTTAACCCATAAACTTAAATTATTTCAAAGACCTATCATTCAATAAAATAAAGAATACTATCTGCGCCTACCTTTTGACAGTTCGTCGTCGACGTTTGGTAGCATACATTGTTTTAATAACCCAATCCTCCACCATCAATGATACACCAAAAAAACACACAACACACCCGTCGAATCTCAATATGAGTTTAAAAAAGGTAACAACTATTCTATATCCACGGCATCCGTGTTATGTTTTCCGCACGTTTTGGAAAAACAGTGTCACAAAACGACCCAACTTAATAAGAGCTTTGCCGTCAATTTTATCCATATGTCAGAAATATTCAATATTGCACCAATTTTGCTTTTGAAAAAGAAAAATGGCAGAGTCCCATGTTATAACTCATGTTGTATTAAGGACAACAAGGTTTTGAACCATGAACCGACAGCCACGCGACGTATCAATTGGATCAATAGATGCGGCCTATGAACCCAGGCTCCGCCCACTGCACTTAAGAAGACCAATCACCCGCTGGTTTGTGAGATTGTGGCGATAACGTATCACAGTTGGCACCTTCAGTGGCAAGCGACCAAGGGTGACCTCATACTAGTACCTTATACTTTGTACACTATTGTGGATGACAAATTGGCTCGGGAGGACCCGTTTTTGTATGTCTCTGTTGGCTTCCACAGACAGTGAAATGTAATCAGGCAATAAAGCGGGCAACACAATACTGAGAAAATGGCTTGGAGCAGTTAAAATACAGAAGTTCAACAATCAATGTTAATATGTCAAAAAGGTGGACATCTTAGAATTATCTTCCCACAAAGATGTAATTGTCCTTGGATTGAAAACGAAACCACTCATACTGTCATAACAACTTTAAGTCACTATTAGACAATGTAGTGATATGAGGTCACATCATAGTCATTGTATGCCAATAAATAGTTCAATCTGTAGAAAATTAAAGAAATATTGTATGAAATACATATTTCTATATGCAAGTCAATTAAAATTTTACAATAACATTTTGATACATTACTGACCAATAATGACACCTCCATTCAACAGAAAAAATATATAAGAGAAAAATTATTTAATATCCTGTGGATTTTGTTTTCAATTTTAATTGTTTATAAAATATAACTCATTTTAGGCTAAATAATTTTAAGTTGAATTTAGTGAATCCCAAAAAGATGTAATAAATAGTTTGTCCATTACAATAAAATTCAGATGGCATATCTTCTAACAACTGCATTTTTTTGTATGCATGTTTCATGTAGATATTATATTTTATTATACAGAATTAATAGTAACATATTTCAAAACAACAGGAAATTTTAGGTTTTAATGTCAAAAGTTTAAAAAAAATTGTTTTCAATATTCCAAAAACCATGATGGTTGTTGTCCATGACATTGGGACTTTTCAGAAGAATCATCTTCAAACTCATCTGAGAGACACAACACACTAAAATAATACAAACTCAAGACATATTATGAATTTAGCTATTATAAATTACTCCACAAAAACTGAATAAATAGGATTTAGAATTAAATTTAAAAGTGAAATATATAATAAAAATCTGTTATTTTGAAAACTATACATTCCATCTTTCAAGAAAAAGATACAAAAATTACTTTAAATGTAGATGTTAATGAATGAATGAATGGGTTTAAAATATGAAAAGTTCAAATTTTATATTATAATAATGATGACACAAATGTACATCTAGACAATGTTTGCTTATGTCTCTCATTCACAATGGTTACCTTTAACTATCAATATCTTGTACACAATGGAACCTATCAAAAATTACAAGAAGGTAGTTTTAAAGAGTGAGTCCACTGCAAGTCAACTCTCTTATACAATTATATAATAATAAAAAAGTGAGATTCAGACTTTGAGATAATTATTTTTGTTCTGCTGGTCAATATATCTGACATCAATGAAGTTCTGCCGGAAATTAAAAAAACATGAATACCAGACAAAATGGCTGACGAACTTAACTTTGTGACCATCAAACCTTCAAAAATACAAATATATACCAGACATTGTTTATGACTGGCCAAGTCTAAAGATACCAGCAAGATTTTGGTGAGGATAAATGTACATAAGAGTAATTCTTTGTGATCTTTATAAACAACAGCAATATGCAGGCAGCTAGTCAGTTTCAAACAGTGTATATTAAAGCAAGTTAACTGTATCTCTGCTCCATTTCATTAAAAAAAAGTAAACACGTCTTTGTGATACATGCAATAATCAACATAATTACTGTCAATTATGTATGATGATCTCACAATCACACAAGGATTCTATCATGCTGTTCTTTATTCTTATAGGTGACGTGTATAGGAGATGCAAACAAAACCTCCTTACTGGCACTGTGCTGTATGGAAACAATGGTCACACTCGGCCGGCAGCAAGCTGGGCTGCAGGGTCTCAATCTGGGATCAGCAGGTGAGGGGCTAATCATTTGGCCAATTTTCCTCTAATTATTGCTACACAAAGCCATAACTGGAGTCATCTGGGGCCTGCTCATTGAGTCGTGAATGCTACATGATCAGTACAAAACAGACAGTGAATGATGTCAACAGAATACAATGTGCAACAATGATTACTCAGACTATACACAGATGGAAAAAAGAATATTTATACAATGGAGGTAAATTTGGAGTAAATTGTTTTTAATTACAGTGATGAAGAAATATTTCATAAATAAAATTACACTTTAATTGTAATGATGTGCAACACTGGTTTTTCTAAATATATACAGTCTAATAAGAACTGTTATAAAATGAGGGTACATTTTGAGAAAATTGATTTTAATTGCAATGCTGAAGAAATATTACAAGAACATAATTATGATGTTTAGTGGTAATAAAACATGATAATTACCATCATCAAGGCCAAGTTGTTAAGTCAGGCAGAGTGATATACACCATTAGCTTTAGGCTGCACTTCTTAACAAAATTTATTTGATAATGAGTTTAGATGGAGGTAAACTAAAAGATGATGTTTCAAACAAACAAAAATTAAACTTATTTGAAAACCAAATCCAACACTTAAACTAAAGTACTATTGTTTATGCTTTAAAAATTTCCATAATAAAACTTTTCTTCAAGTTTCCAAGAGAAAGTGTTTTTAATTATTATTATTTATTATTTTATTTTTGCTGTTGGTTCTTTTTGGCTCATTGTGGTCCTACTCCTAGTCTGTAATCACTAGATTAATTGACATCTAACTATATTATCTCTTAACATAATATAATGTTTTCAAAAGTAGTTTATATATACATATATTCATAGATATTTATAGCAAACCTAAATGTTTTGCTATGTCAAATGTTATGACATCAATACAAAGTACTTTCACATGTGACACCCATTCAGAAATACCTATACCAATGAGAAAAGGAAGGTAAGAACAAACCTAGCTAATGCAGTCCAATGGGCACAAAAAACATTTGTTATGGCAGGTAATACCTCAAAAAAAAAAATAAAATAAAAAAAAAATACATCTGTATCACTTGAGAAAAATTAAAATAAATTCTCAACCAATCTACCAATTCTGAAAAGCCAGGTGATGTCTACAGAAATCAAACAATTTTTCAATTAGGCCTGGATACTAGTATCTTCTCTTTTACATATCTCTAGCATATAAGAGAATAACATAATGACTTACTTGTTGTTTGATCCAAGCGTCTGCCATTATGACCCTGTTTGGTCTGTCTGTAATCAGGTGGAAGAAACTGCTCCACTGGGTGTTCAACTTGCTGGGTATGGTCTTTGTCATCTTCACAGGAAGACATTCTCGTCTTCAGAGATAGGTGTAATGTAATATGGGAAGTTCTAATAGCATATTCTCAATATCACACAAAGCAAATGTTCACTCCTTTGCTCATTCAAACCTGTAAAAATATAATAATGATTTATCAGGTTTTTAACAGTGATTTTGTTGTTAAAGCAGTATTTTGCAGAAGTAGTGCTGGTGGATATGGAGTGGAAAACCTTTAAAAAAAAAGAAAAAAAGTGACTACTCCTCCTCATGAAAATACTGTATTGAAAATACTTTGTAAAGTGCTAATCAGTGTAACAGTTCATCAGTCTTATAATATTCTATGACTCCAGGGATTAAAGCTTCTGGAGGTACAGGATATACTCAAATTTTGAAAGCACTGTATTACTTTAACTGTTTTTACATTAGGGCTTTGGCAAAACATCTTTTGGATATAATAATTAACATTATAACAGTTTGGATGTTTGGACTGAGTATTATTATTATTTTTATTTTTTTTTATTTACACTGCTAGAGCACACTGATTTCTTAATCATTGGCTAATGGATGTCAGACATTTGAGACAGTAATTTTGACACAGTCAGGTGTGAGGCAGCCTCCAATAGGTTTTGAACGATTGTCTTCAGCTTGAGAGTGATGTCCTATGGTAATGAATACAGTCTAAATGAAGTAAATATTAAGACAGCCAAAACATGCTAGTAAAAAACATATGAATTAAAAAAATTCTGAATTACAAACTTTGGTAAAAACAAGATTTTTCATGAGCCAGTTGTAGGAATAAAGTAGTAGGATGTCAAACATTCATCAGATATGGATGAAACCACATGAGAGGTAGACAGAAATGTTTACTAACAAACCATCACTAGTACCTGTACATAAACTGTCTTAATTTGACTTGCCTCACTGTGGTATGCTGTACTGTCCATAACCATGATAGACAGATGATGTTTGGGAAGCAATGCTTCTTGCAGTCACTTGGTGAAATGCTTTAAATTCTGGTTTTTGAAAATAAAATAAAAAACAACCCAACGTAAGGAATAAATCTCATCTCTGGAGAACCAGCATCCATATTTTCAAATGATTACTCTTCCTAGCTTTAATGGTCCAGAATTATTTTCTGATCATTTGACTTTCCAGACATAGTTTTTATCAACTCATGTTTCACCAAGAGAGACAACATGTCATCCATTTTCAACTATTCATATACCAAAAGGGTTGGTTATATAATAAAATCTATAAATATGTTTAATTTAAATTAATGTTTAAAACATACTGGTCTTTTTCATGTCAGCTGATTAACTTATATTTAACATTTATCACATCCATCTTAGAAAAAAAAACAATATATAAAATCAAATTTGCTATTATTTATGAATATTAATTTTGTTTACCTGTTTAAATAGATACTTTTTTATTACCTAGAAATCAAAGTGTCTCCATCATAAATGTTTCTGTCTTCTTATGGAACCATTTATCCCACTCTTTTCTAGTAGAGACTAAACACATTGATTTTTCTTTTTCTATTTCAAACAGAAGTGGAACAAATTAAATGAAAATATGCCATTACTTTCTGAAAAGAAAAAAGGAAAACTCCAAATAATGTATTTGCACAGAACACTACTGCATGTATAACTGTGTGAATATTAATTTATTTTTATTTATAGAATCTTAAATAATAATTTTAAAAAAGAGAAGAAAACTCAAAATAAATATTTAACTTCATTAGAGGCATAAACCAAACCCTGAAACTGCCCACAGCAATGGACAATGCTATGGAGATTTCTGCAAACATTTTCATTCTCTGCAGCACTTTTTTTTGGTGTGGACTAAATGTTTTTTTTAAAGGTATATTTAAAAAATTATTATTATAAATAAAATAGCATAAATTGTAGATACTATTTCTCCACATTTATTTTGCAATTGACATTTTTTTAATTGCAACGCTTGATACACTAAACCCATGGTCTTTAATAATCAGTCCAGAATCACATTGGTTTTTATTTTGTTTGTGTAGAAAATTAATATCATTATTTATTTTACATATTATTTTCAAGTTAAATTATCAATTTGTGTAAAATTTCTTTATTTCCCCGAATTTCATTCAATTTTTGCCCACTGCGGGGAATTTATTTTTAGGATTCTCTGATTTCTTTCCTTTAAATATTTCCAGGCAAATTACCTTTAAAAATGCACACCTGTATTACCTGTAAACAAATCTGTCAACAAATGATATTGATCGGGTTACTAACTAGTCCCAACTCACAGGGATAGGATGTCTTCATAATACATCTTATATGTGTGATAAGTGTAAAAGATAGGTGAATATTTTCTTCGGCTTCAATGGCAATTTGTCAACTGATACATAAGGCTGAGCCATACAGAATGGGTTTTGGCCTTTTCTGTGAATTCAAAACACTAAAACAGATCTGATAAATTTTAACTCTCCAAATGTCATTGTTTGGTTGGAGTTTACAGAATTATGAGAAAATAAATTTCTGTATGGTTTCGTCTGTGATGAATGGTAGATTGTGTATAAAATAGGCACGGGTAGGAGAGATTCAACTGATACAAATATATTGAGTGATTCAGAGCTGATAGAAGTGAATATGTTGACACAGATTTCACAGATTTCAAGGCTTAACAGTTCAAATGTCAATAGCAGACCTTTAAGAAGCAAACAACAAGAACAGATAAAAACATTTTTGGGCACAATAAAAGCTAGGAGAATTCTGTCCCAAATTATTATTGCATTGTTATTGCACGATACACAGCATAATAAAAATATTTGTAATATTTCATCTTTGTGAAATGCATGATAAAATACATCAACAATGCAATTGATATCTGCTGCACAACAAATACCTTTGAATCCAATATATAAAACACACACACACACAAACCTTTTTTATGCTTCCATCTGTATTAAGAAACCACCCATCTTAAAGGGTTACCCTTTTCTCCCAAATAAACTAATTTAGTAATATATAACCTGTATTAAGCAGTTACCTATCTTAAAAGTCAACTTTGTTGTACTTCCTTGGGAGGCTGCTTAAAACCTGTTTGACTGTACACACACAACACACACACAAAAAACCCACAAACAAGTAAAATAATTTATTTCAATATTAAAGCAAATTTTCTTAGAAAGAATTCAAAGAAAGCATTTCAAAAATGACAATAAATCAGAAGAGAAATGTTCTTAGTACTTTATGGACTGTCACACGATTTAATATGAATATTTAATACTCCCAATGGAAAATGATTAACAATTGATCTCACAAATGACACCGATATTACCATGCTGATATCCAAGTCTCACCTTAATTGATGTTTGACAGTGATAAGAGTCAAGAACAACCTTTCATGCCCCAAATATCATTACAGCTGTAAATAATGAGCAACATGAAATATCAACTGCAATCTTCATGTTAAATATACAATGCACAGATTGACCATCTCAGTGAGTATAGCATTTCATGTTCGACAGCAGTTTGTCTCTTTTGAAGGCCATCGAGTGCAAATAACACAAAAGTGTTTTCATTGTCTTGAGAATTTAAATTTTAATAAACAGCTTGAAGGAAACTGATGTCATTTTGTAGAGGTTCAAGAATGTCAGTTTAAAAAGGTGTTGATCTATATTTTGAATTTAAAAAAAATTGTGTGTGCATTATGAGTCACGTATGATTTCACACATGGTATAGCTGATAATGTATTTGCGTCTATTAAAGCATCTGATAAATTCAATATTGTTAATTTCCCACCCTCTACTATTATCAGAGAAAGAAATAATTAACATTTTTATCAATTTTGGATTTATTTACAATTTTATTAATCAAATAATAAATGTCTTCTATTCCTCTACATTATTTTTTGAAATTATGCAGCAAAAATAGGAACTAGATGTATGTACATAATTTGCACTCTAAGCAGGTACATGTATGTATGTCACAGAATAAGCAAAGAATTTAAACAAAGCACACAAAATTATTTTAAATATATTTTCCAACAGACAGGATAACACAAACTAGTTATAGACAACAGGTGGATGCCCGTGGTTGTACACTTATCTTTCACTCTCTCCAATGGAGCACTTACTCTTACACTTAAAACCAAATAGTGTGAACAAAATGCCCCAATTAGGATTTGAACCCAGTAGCTATCAGCCTTCAGAAAATCAAATATTAGCTGGATATAAATCATATGACTGCATACAGTGTTTATGTTCCTCAGTGGTCCAGTAGTAGAACATTGGACTTTTAAGCTGACGATAGTGGTTCAGAACCCATTGGAGGCTGGCTCACACTTGACAATGTATCAAAATAACATAATGTTTGACATCTAATAACTGTTGATTAATAAATCAATGTGCTCTAGTGGTGTCAAACAAAAGAAACGAAAAACCAAAAAAATTAAACTGTAAATTTAACTTTAAATTTAAACTAAGAAAACTGCTTTAAAGAGTTCAAATTTGAAAAATACAATGTTGACTACCAGTAATTAATTTGAAAATTTTAAACTCTGTATTCTAATTATATATATGCAGTATAATAAAAAAATGCAATTTTGCAAATAACTCTGTTGGAGAATTAATGACACTTTTAAGAGTTTAATCTAATTATACCAGTCTATTTGTAATAAAATAATGCATTCTTTAATAAATGTTTTACAACCTCCACATCAAATTATTGGCGCTCACCTGAAATTAATTAGTGTAGGTTCAATTACTGTCATAAATGAAACTTCCATGGTTATAATACAATGAAGAAATGGGTTATATGAAATAAACTTTCTGATTAGCTCAGAGTGTGGTCATACACAAGGGGATAGATGAACTTCTGTTGCTTGTTGTGTTAGAATAAATGTGTACAGGTTATCCAGGTAACTAAAAGTGCACATCATGACATATGGTATCATGGCGAGAAATGAAAATAATTCTAATTTAAGAAATGTAACAGACTGCTTGCAATTAATTATTTTCACAACAGAATAAAAAATATTAAATTTAATTTATATTGCTAGTAATGTTATTGTATGAAATTAGAATGAACCTTTTAATATCAATATAAAGGGTAACTTGAACACTGGATATGCTATTGGACTTGTAAAAGCCACTCAAGGGGATCTACATGACTTGTCCAAACTTTCTGTAAGGTTTTTTGAAATAATAAATTATATATTATTGGTAAATTCTAGCTGGTTAGAAGATATGTTGTTCAGGTCAGTTTTCATCAAATTCTACCAGAATCCATTTGGATTCTTACTACTTTATGAGATGGGAATCAAAGAGAATCTAATTTATTCAATCACATTTTATTTCTTACATTATACTAAGTGACTAATTAATTACAATAAATAAAATATTTATTATCTGGACATTGAAATTAGAATTTCTAACAAGTGCTGCCCAATATATATCAGACAAATTAAAAATATTAAAATAATAATAATAAAAAATAAAAATATCCAATAAAAATTTAAGATTTATTTTGTTTGAATCTGATCAAATTCCTTCAGTTTTAATTTATGGAAATCTATATTTTAAAAAATAAGAAGAAAAAAAATTAAAATAACCAATAAAAGTTCAAAGATTGATTTTATTAGAATCTGATCATATTCCTTCAGTTTTAATTTATGGAAATATTACAGAAATTAGGTTTCCAGATTCGTGTCAAAAAATGAGCTCTGTTATTGTTTTTTGAAAGTTTTTACACGTCTATATCCAATAAAGGTACTGAATGGCTTCTAATATATACAGGCTACATAAAAAAATGAATTCTTTTAACAGCACAATGCCTGGCCTCCTTGATCATTTGAGACATCAATATCCCACCAACAATACTTTCAGAAAGGATTAATTCTGCAAAAATAGAATGTCCAGAACTGATGACAACATTAATTCCTCCTCTGGGATTTACTGAGTTGTTCAGTTGGGTTTTGTTCACCTGAGGGTCACAGGTGATGCTGTTGTTCTTGGATCATACCTCCATCAAGTTGGAATTAATCAGAATCCATTGATCAGACAAGCATTAATTGCCTTGTGGTTTTACACCTTTCTTAGTTCTATCAAAGCAATGTGATGGCAATAGAAAATTCATCTGATTGATTGCACACATATCAAAGAAGCAACAACATTTAATTAATGATAACAAAATTCAGAATTAAAAAAATACAATCCAGAAATTATGTAGAATTTTTTTTAAATTTCAGCTTTTACCTAAATGAAAAATAAATGGAGATTAATATGACACAGTGGTATCTAACAATGTTTTTACTAAAGTTATCAAACTTGTTCTAAAGCTAATTATAATTTATTTTGATTAGTTTTAAAAATTATTTAAGTTACAAATTGTTTTAAAAATTTAATTGATTTATTAATTATTTTAGTTATAAATTATTTAAAATTACTTGTTTAGAATATCCTTTTTAAAAATCTAATGCATTTGTGGTTGTGTTATGTATGTGTCAGCAATATTTTCTGTGATTAAATTTATGATTCCTGATGGAATGCAATTTTATGTGGAAAAGATTCCATGATTATGACTGAAGCAGAAACCTCATTCCTGGAATTTGTGAGAACATATTTCAAGAAGAATTCAAGATACAAGTATTATGACTTATACAGAGTAAAACCTTACAGAGTTAGCCATCAACAGAATCTAATTAAAATGGCCATTATAGATAGGCATTCCTTTAAAGACTTTTCTTTAACAACACCTCTAGAGTATATTGATTTATTAATCATCAGCTATTGGATGTAAAATATTTGGTAACATTGACACATAGTCAAGTGTGGACCAGCCTCTAACAGATTTTGAACCATTGTCTTCAGCTTGAGAATCCGATGTTCTACCACTGGACCACTTAGACTTACTCCTTTAAAGACTAGGCCTATCTTCCTAAACAAAAAACATCACTGCAAATTTATTAATAATTTATATTAAAATAAATACAAAACATGACTTCAACTAGATTTAAACACAAAAATAACTTGAAGCATGCATGCATGCACACACCCACGCACGCACACACACACACACTTCTAAACAAAATAACTTCTAACCAAAATAATAATAGTGTTCTGTGTGTACACAATATAGATGTATTTTCAATTCAAGAGTAATTTGTTAATTTGTTTGACAGATTTAAACAGATTCAGTTAAACTAGTATTTTATTTTAGATATAAGGCTATTCCTAAAATGAACTTTAAATCTTGTGTTAAAATCACAATATTAGATTTTTAAGTTTAAGGATTTCTTAAGTATTCTGGTATAAAATATTTTCTACTTGAACTGTAATGACATTAAAAGAAAATGATATTCATCCTTTACTTGTTGAATTACACTTGGTACATAATGTTTCATTTTGAACTACAATGGAATTATATCTCATTTTCTCTGCTTTCTACTTATGTGATAAACAAGGGTGACAATTGCTTCCTGGAAGTGGGGGGATGGAGCTGGGGGTGGGTGGAAGGATCCCACTTAATTTTTTTTTTTGAAAAGTGTTACATTGATATCATAAAGAGAAATACTGGAAAAGATTATTATTTAGGCATTTTAATTTCAATTTTTCAAAGCAGAAAGTGGGTGGATAATTACATAGACATCCCACCCTTAAAAAAGTGGGGGCATGTGTCCCCACATCCTCCCAGTATTGACACCCTTACTGACAAACATATAAATTTACTAAATATTCTCAAAAGATCCTTATGCTGTAACAGAGATTTATAAGAAATGAAATCTTCAAAAAATAAGAACTATTAATTCAATCATGCCAATATTGAAAATGGATGTTCTTACATTTCTATACAAAAAAAAGTCATAAATAAATAAATTCTACCACATTCTTGGGAAATCGAAGCATAAGAAAATCTAGTTTGATAAAATAATATCTGTGCGATATCAGTTTATATAACCTTTTTCATCAAAATTTTAACATTATAACAAGCTTTGAAATATCTAAATGAATCTATATTAATTTTAAGCTTACACAAATATTTTATACATCTAAAATAGTTCACACTGTATCTATCTATTTCACTAAGCACAATATTTGATAATACCCTTCTTAAAACCCCTAACACATTTAAAAAAAAGTTATTTTGTACTTTTTAACTGATTCTCGGTACCAGTAAGTCTCCATATTCTGGATACATATAACAAAACATAGCTATTTTGGCTGTCATTACTAGATAGATATTCTTCCCCTTTAACCCATTTTTTTTTTGTTTGTTTTGTTTAACGACACCACTAGAGCACATTAATATATTAATCATCGGCTATTGGATGTCAAACATTTGGTTATTTTGACACATAATGAGTTAGTTTGAAAAATGAAGACTATCACAATGGTCTAGTGGTAGAGCACCAGGCTCTCAAGCTTAAGACTGCACTTCAAAACCCATCAGAGGCTGATTCACACTTGACAAAGTGTCAACATTTCCAAAGTTTTGACACCCAGTAGCCAATTATTAATAAATGAAATATTATAACATCTGACCCTTAAAATAAAATAAAGGATAGGATCCCAAATCAGCTTAGTACAATTTAAAGAGCAGCCACCCATCTTAAGAGGCCACTTTATTAAAGCACCCATCCTATGGATGGCTGCAGTGGTTGCTTGAAACAGGTTTAACTGTTTATTATGTCTGCCAAATAATGCAGTCAAGGACTTTAATTTTAAGTATATATATATATGTGGCTGAGTTCTAAAAATGTACGTTCACTGAAAAAAGCCAGAGGAAAGGTCTGAATTGGATATGTGGCAACATTGCTATTTTATCTATTGTCAGTAGTGTACAAACTATCCCCCCCCCTCCATTTGACATTGTACACAGTACCATTCTTTAAGTGATAGGTTTGAGTTTACCCAATACTGTATAGCTTTTCACCAACAGATGTGAATTGGAGAGCAGAGAAAGTAAAACTGTCCAATTCTCTGACTTCACATTACATGAAGTCAGTTCTCTGACATTTTGTTAAGTCAGAGAAACAGACTAGAGAAATCTCTATATATATATATATACATACCCTGAAACAAATGAGTCATCACACAAATTTTAGAACTAACATAGGACAAGCAACAGTCTCCTTTCACCGGGGGGGGGGGGGGGGTG
>JAULBS010133414.1:0-11207 GCA_032355785.1 Symmetromphalus regularis | reverse complement strand
CCCCCCCCCCCCCCCGGAGCTAAATATAACCACACTTAGTGTTCATGGACAAAACAATGGCAACTCAGTCTTATTTAACTTTTGTTGTTTTGAAACAATAAAACGTATTGCAAAACTTAATTTTATCTCAACTAAAATGACCATTAATTTGATTCAAATAACTTTTTCAAATTAATTCTATTGAATCAGACTATTTTCTTGGTTATTTAATATAATTATTTAGTTTTGACTGCTGCCATTTTGAAAATGTGGTATACTCGAAATCAAGAAATCAAAAGAAGAAACATAGAGTTCTGGTATGTTACAAAATATATAAAGCAAAATGTAAAATATGTTGAAGAGGCCAACATGATTAAAGGTACATTTTTTTTTTTTTTTAGCTTAATATGCCTCAAAAGAAAAAGAAGCATTTTAACATTTTGGTGTCAATTTTCATAAATAATGATAATAATATGAACTTTTATTAAATTTTAGTCAATGGCTGAAGAAGTATGTTAAAGGCATCGTCCCACGGACCCATGACCTAATTAATTTCCAAACACAAAATTAATTTTAAGAATAAACACTTGATTTGTCAACAGAAATACTTCATTCAACTACTTACATAACCAACTCATCTCGGGAAAAAAAGAAAAAAAATTCCTTCTGAAGGTGTGACGTATATATTTCGAGTCCCATGACAAGTATTCCCCCGTTAGCCGTATTTTAAAACTTCTGAATATTTTTGAAGGTTCCAAAAACATTTCGTACCCATTTATTCTGATCCTGAAATTTGACATTTTTAAATGTGAAGAAAATTGATCGACTCAGCATGGAATTCTCTATATTCCATTGTTCAGTTAAAATGTTTTGCGTGATATAAAAATGAGATCTAGTATAACAAATGCATGTAAGTTTCATTTGTAATCAATATTTAGAGCAGAAAGTCCCATAAATTCTGTGGGACTATGCCTTCAAGAGTGCGATAGTAAATGTTGAAAAGTACCACAGGCACCTGAAGTGAAAAACATCCATTTAATAAAATAGTTTTGTAATGTACACTATAAACTATATTACGTGAAAGGTTATGGGAAAGTAAGTCCATCAGTTAGGTGGTCTTGGGTGCAATAGAGTCATATGTGACACCATCCAGACCACTTCATCAACAAACCCTGCACCAAAACCAGAACCCTGTACAGGTGTGATCAGTCTATTACTGGTATTTTAGTCATATAAGAGTTATTTCCCATATTAACTCTTGGATTTATTCAAAGTGATCAGTTAATAAAATTCTTAAGAACCAACCAAAATCTTCACCAGGATTGAAGGCACTAGGCCTAGGACTGAAGGTTGCACAAATAAATAGATGGCCTCAGGTGCAGCTAATCTACCCTGACAATGTTCACATAGAGGCGGAGGGTCCTTTTTCAAAATAAAATATGGGTTAAATAAGTGTGACCAGTACGAAAACGACATTGGGCAACTTCATCCTTTCTCTACCGTCTATAGTAGGACTGCCAATCTCCTATGTACACTACCATATTCGACGAATGTTTGCCTTTCATCCATCGAACAAGTATAGGTCATTGTCAGCCCTGCAACGTCAACGACATTCAAGACATTTGGCAGATTTAGGCACCATATTACAGAAATGGAACAGTATGTCCTCCAAATTATAAATGGATGTTTAATCTGCAGTAGACCTATGCCGAGTGTGATCAATGCATGTTTATGAGAACATGGCGTAAATGGGGGTGGGGGGTCGACGGGTTCGACCGAACCCCCCTCCCCAAAAATAGCTTTTCCATAATTTAATATATCTGACATTGATATCTGACGTTATTATATTTACTCAACATAGAAATATATACCCAATATTTGAACCTGAAATCAAGCTAAATTACATAAAACACAGGGCTCATTTGAGATTTTCGCAAATAGAGCAACTCTTGACCACACAAACCTCGAACCCCACTTTTCAAAATCCTATGTACGCCCATGGAACGGAAGCACTTTTACCCATTATGATTGAATGAATTCATCATAAACTTGAATTTCACGTTTTATCCTAACTGTCTATCTGGGTCTTGTTCGGCCATTCATCTACATCCTGACATAAATATGTCATGTCAATATCGTCACGTGTCAAATCACTGCTTCTGCTTTGCCACTCTCAACTATTATGCCCTACTATGAATATTACGGTTCGTGTTATCGTGTACGTTTGAATATCGCCTACTTATTTCTAACAGTTTATAAAGTTATAAACTAGTAAAAAAAAAAAAAAAAAAAAAAGGACATTAGACAAGATCGAAAATTGACCAAAAATAGGTATTGTGTTATTCCCCTCATAAAACATTAATACTGATATCAAAATGAATGTTCCCGTTGTTTAATGTCCCTCTACATGAATACGAAAAAGTATTGATAAAAAACATGTTGCACTTTCAAAGGTGTCGGATATTTTTGAGTAGGTTGGAGGGTGTGTGTGTGTGTGTGTGTGTGCGTGTGTGTGTGTGTGTGATATTTTAAAACTTGTTTAATGCACATGTTCGTGTGGGGAGGGGGGAGCGTACGGGGGAAGTCTCCCCCGACAAGTTTTTAAAATTCAATGGCCTAAAACACGATGTTCAATTAGCCATTATAAAATCATGATTTCAACTATACTAACGATTATACATCTTCACAACGTCAGGGGTCACTGAGTCCCACGTTGTGAGGATGTTAGTATTATAATTATTATGGAATGTTTTCCTTTTTAGTTAAATGACTTGAAATGTTCCTAGAGCGATCAGGCTCTCTCTCCACGTTCTCTGTCTCTTAGTATAGACAGGCACATGTCCCCCCCCCCTAATTTTCGGGCAGTGAACATTTTTCTTGTAAAACCCTAAGCGCAAGTACAGGCCAACGCAGCAATTACAAGTCCCATGAGAAAGGTCAGGCTTCGCCCTCCAAAGTGGCGCGCCCTATTCACAATTGCTGGAACCGCCCCTGCTGTCTGTCTGTCTCTCTCTCTGTCTTGGCTCAGTGGCAGGAGCGGATCCAGGAGGAGGGTCCAGGGGGTCAGGACACCCCTTTTCTCGAATTATTATTTAAAAAAAACCTTTTTCCGATTGGAATAACGTGAAAATTAACCATCAACCTCCTATTTCTATTCACTCATCACTTTTGGACCCTCCCCCTTTTCAGAAATCCACATTTTCACCCCCATCAGAAATCATTTTCCGCGCCTGAGTGGGTAGGTGTATACCACTTACATCAATCAGTGGTCTATAACAGGTTCATCAAAGGCCGTGGTATGTGCTATCCTCTCTGTGGGATAGCGCGTATAAAAGACCCATTGCTGCTAATCAAAAGAGTAGCTTGTATGGCAGTAATGGGTTTCATCTTGCTGCGAAAAAAGGAGAGATAAGTCATGGTGGTTTTGAAAACTTTAATATGCTGTTCGTGGACGAAATTCAAACGTCTAAAACATAAAAATGATAATGTTTAAAAACATTTTTTTAAATCTCATCTGTTTTAACGGGCGTTTATAGATACTGTTTACCAAAACAGTATTATATTTCACTTCTGCTTTAAAGACCATGAATCGTAAAACACCCGTGACGCCTAATACCCGCTGAATAAACAATGTGTCGTTAAACAACCTTTTTCCTTTCCTGTATTTATTCAGTTAATGCGCTGAGGTAAATCAACGTGATTAGGGGTTATGGAGGCACAAGAGAGAGGAGGAGCAAATCAACACAACACAAACGCATACGTAAAACAACGAGCATGTCCTTAACTTAAGCTAAGTATTTATAAAGATTTTAATGTTAAAGTCATTCTTTCCAACGATTTGTATCCCTTTGAATGCATTTGAAATGCAATTTCTTGACATTTAGAGCACCCTCCCCAGCCACACCTCGTTTCCAACACGTTTTATAATACGCAGTATCGTTAATCAATAATCTTATTATCCTACATGCATACATGGGTTTGTTTCCCATATAACTTGATTTAATTTAATGGCAGTCTCGATATTTTAGACAATGTCAGACATCCATGTTGCAAAACAGTATGCTGAAAGCTTCCTATCACGCTAAACCTTTCTCTTTCAACAATGTGAGAAACATTATTTTAATTATAGAGAGGCGCAAAATGTGAGCTGGAAAAAATCTATAGGCCTATTATTCAAGATCACTTGGTCTGCTCGTTATCACTGCTCAAAAGCGTGTGGTCTTTTTCAACATTTACTTTTATATCCATTTTTTGGTAAAATGCAATTTTGATTTAAAATACCATTGTTTCTTCGGGATTTTTTATGTTTTGTTTTAAAATGGCAACGCTTGTAAATGGACTGTTTTCATTGTTTGTCAAAGGATTTATATTATCCACTAGTTCCCAAAACACTAGGGTGCGGATGGTAGCAGGGTGTGCGGGTCTGTGTTTGGCAGATTTGTCATGCGTGGCCTTTTTCTACAACAAAAAATCTGGAGTATGTCTGTTACACAACTCAAGAAAAGTAACGAATGAAGAATTGACACCAAATATCGGTTCGCGATTCTACGTTCTTCGCGAAGGTAATCATTATTTGTTAAATTCTTACAGTAGGCTGAATTTTACATTCCTTCTCTAAATGAATATAGCTAATCATGTTTGACACGACATTATATAAACACAAACATATTTTGTAACAATGTACCAGTGGAGTATACTGTTTGGTATATTTTGGTTTCAGTAATCTTGGACAGGATGTCTTAACTATAGTATCTTTTATTTTAATTCATCTTACTGGGATGCCTCAGCTATATTGTAAACACTTTTACATGTAACCTGTATGTTACTTATGTTATAAAATTCCTTTTAGAGGATTTTAAATTCACCATTCCTGCAAATGTTTTAAATCATCTAGTTAATTATTAAACAATGAAACAGAATGGACATTTCGTATTAAACTTTTAGACTGATGCTAAATCAACGTATGAATAACAGTGGAGTGTTTATTTTTTTTTCTTTAGAAAGCATTGATGAAACTAAGTTACATTAGACTCTTATTTGTTCTAGTCAGATTGAATATCATACCATTTCTAGCATGCGTATTATAATGTAAAGCTAAGGTGCCAAATAACGTGAAGAAACTTACTTAAATAATACTATTAATAACTTATATTTAAATATTTGTTTCAGATCTGTCGTGTGCAACACATGCAGGATACATATGGTCCAATGATCCTCCTCTGTGTTACAGAACCTGTCTGGACAAAAGAACGCATGATGACGCATTGACTGTGTGTCAGAATGATGGCGGATTCCTAATTAGAATCGACAGCAAGGAAAAACAGAAGTACGTAGCTCAGCTACATGCAGGTTTGTAAACTGTAAGAATCACCCTTTTTTTATAACATATTAGCTGGTTCTTTGCCAGGGTTGCAGTTACTCAACTTTAATGACAACAGCCAAGTCGATTTCTTGCCAGCCTTTGGTAACACGTTTGCTATTATAAAATAACTAAATCTCGGGAGAAAATAATCGTTTGTTATTAAAATTCTGTACTAGTACCTGAATCAAATATGTTCCAAAACTATTTAAGTGTACATTGTATTTCAGAAATGCCAGCTGATACAAAGTTGTGGATAGACGGAAGTGACAAGGACGTTGAAGACGAATGGAGGTTTTCAGACGGGACGTTGATGACGTATACGAAATGGTCTAATAAGTACAGTCAGCCTAACCACGTCGGAGACTGTATTCGAATAAGTACAAAGAAATCAACATGGTTCGACACTAAATGTACTGAAAACATTTCTTACATTTGTGAAATATCAATTCGATAAATCAGTCATATTTCGCGTGGTAATAAACAGTAACCTTAAAGCCACTTACCCAGGATTCAAGGAACAAGCCTTTGCAGTTGTACATAGAATTCATTCTATTACAAAATGTAGGACAGGAGTTGTCCTATTGCATGAATGCTATGGCAGTTTTACCTATTGTGGACAACAGTCCGAGACTTTGTTGTTAAGACAAGGATTTGACGTTTATTATTATTATTTATGTTTTAATATTTATTTGTTTGGGTCAACGTAGTGTAAAAAAATATTGGAAAGAATGGTTGGAATTTTAGTAAGATTATATTGAGAATTAAAACAAAAATGGAGCTAAAACACTTAATTTTTTCCCACGGTCATAGCAAACTTCATTATTGCATATATTTATTGCTTTCTCATTTTTAAAAATTCTTATCAAGACAAAATTCTTGAAATATTATCCCTAAAATAAACATCTAAAAATAGTATGTATTTAACTATCAGTTAGTAATTCTTACGCGGAAACACGGGGACAATACCCCCACCCCCACTTTCGGCCAACAATGTTAATGTTTTCCGTTGTAATTTAAAATGAGTGCGATTTTGAACCCTCAACACTCCAATATTAAAACTATTTATCCGCTCCTGTTATTAAATTTGAAGGTAGATTAAAAACTATTAACGTTTTCCTGCAATTCAATCAACTTTCATTGTGCATAGCTTTTGTTTCCCTAATTTAAAGTAAAATTCAAATAACGATTCAACAATTTAAGTACATTACTGTTTAAGAAAAACATTTCAGTTGTCCGTTTTGTGTGAACATCGTGGTGAATGTGCTGTTACAAGAACAATCATTGTTTGAAGTTAGATTTTCAACAGACGAAATGGGTACAACTAATAATGAGGATTGACATATTGTATAACGAAATGAAAAATACTTTGTAAAATGAGACCCATTTTATTTATTTCAAAACTTGACTGAAAGAATGACAGTAACAGAATTCACAAAAATCAATATAAAACTTGACACTATTGTCATGAAATAAAGTAAAGGGAACGCTAGTTGCCAAAAATAGGTAAGATTTCACACTACCAATATTGCATATTCATAATACATGTAATGTACAAGTAAAAAACTAAAAAACCTCCGATTACAAATAAGTGTAGTAATTTTCCCTCATAAAACATTAATAATAAATCCAAAATGACTTTTTCAGACTTTGAATATACATGTAACTCACTCATTGCTTCGTGTGCCTTTAGATCTGTGACAAACCAGGATTACGAACGATAGCATTTAATGTTATCGTCAATACCCCGTTCTACCTCTAACTGCGTGCGTTTTTTTTCTCGTGCATGGCGAATTTGTTCAGTCACTTGATCTACGTTGCTAAAGTATTTTTGTGAACATCCAAACGATTTTCAAAAACAATGAGGTCGAAACAAGTAAGTAACTGACATCAGATTAATTTTACTAAGTCCTTTTTTCCCACACTTTAAAACTAAAAGTGCCACTTTTAGCGGCACAGAGACTGGCGGAAATGGTGAACACAAAATGATGCATAAGTGACATCTGCTACATGTCACGTGACGTTTTTTTTCTCTTTAAATTAGTAAAACAAAATACTCCGGATTTTTTATGTTTCTTCTGCGCCTCTGTAGTAGAATAAGTATTGATTATTTATAAACATTTAGTAGTGCATCTTTACGGATCATGTTAACACGTTGTTGTTTTTCCTTGGGTGGGGGAGTTAAATTATTATAACACACTTGACATCAGTTGCTGAAAGTGATCATGGATATGAAATTATGAATTGATTGCTCTTGATAAGTTTTTCTTTTTTCTCCTTGTATGTTAAAAAAAAGAAGAAAAAAAGCTAATATTATACAGAAACATTTTTAAAAATTGAAGTGGGCCTTGACAGCTGGCATTATAGGACACGCATGCGTAAAATATACTACTCAAAAGATGTTAATGATCAAAACTATTTTTTTCATATAAATATAAGGTAACGAGCTAAAATTTAAAGTGATGGTGAAAGGAAAATGCTCATCTCTTTTATTGTTAAAATTGCCATGCATGGAATGAGATTCATGCAAAACACGTGCAAATGGTGCATGAGGTGTCACAATGGGTGTTTCGAGGCAGGTTGTATGTTTAATCCGACTAACTTCTTGCTTCAAAACTATGAAAAGGAAATTTGGGTTAACTTAAAATTTTTCTAAACATAATAAAGTGATGTCTATAATCCAAATGACAACACAAATATGGATATTCTAACCATATCTGGCTTAAAAAGACATACTTACAAAAATGATCAGATACTTTCCTTTGATCCTTAAATTCTTTTGAGTAATATAGCTCATGTCCCTTAATACTCACAGTATGAGGCATGCGACGTTATTGTGTTTCTTCAACAGGGTAGTCTTTTTGTTTACCACGATCAGTGTATTTAACATTTAGTTAATTTATTTTCACGCGAATTGATTAAAATATGTTGTATTTAACTGGTCGTTCTTAAAAAAATTACACTATCTGTTTTGTAGGAATCGTACACGCATTTAACCGTTAAGCCGCACGCAGTTTGGGGTTTCTATAGTAAGCCAGGTTGTAAGCCAAATTAGTTAATTACTATCAACCTTTTACTGGACAGCTTATACTCTAATTCAGATGTTGTCAATCAAGAA
This sequence comes from Symmetromphalus regularis, assembly GCA_032355785.1. Lineage (NCBI taxonomy): Eukaryota > Metazoa > Mollusca > Gastropoda > Neomphalida > Neomphalidae > Symmetromphalus > Symmetromphalus regularis. The sequence continues at coordinate 2,751 of JAULBS010133414.1, read as the reverse complement.
GACTAAGTGCCACTCTTAGGTTAACAATCAAAGAGACAATGACCACTGCCGTTATCACCGCTCTAGCTAAGCAACACTTTGTTATACCTTTGCATGTCAGAAGAGGAGATTTGGAGAAGTATGTACACTCCGCACGCCTAGTTGTTCTGATTCACTGTTGAAACTCTTGTTAACTATTATTATTAAATGTAAAAGTGTAATACAGCAATATAAATTATAGTCTACGTCTTGACTTCTGTGTTTGTTTGTTCGTTTTTTATTTATTTATATAAACATTACGAAAAAATACAAATGATATAATGCTATACGATAATAGATCAATAAGAAAAGGTATTTATAAAAATCTGTATTGCACTCTCATAAGGGTCGGAACATATTTTTGACTGGGTGGGCCAACTCATATTTTTATAACATTACTTTTGACTGATAAAAAAAGTAATGTTTATTTTATTTAACGACGCCTCCTTATTGACCCAGTTCTTATTACAGATACCTGTGAAATCAATGAGAGTGGTGTTCTTTCGATAAGTGCAACTGTTAATGTACTTATAAGTTTCAGTGTGCCTACAGACCACATGATGACATCACAGTGCTGTATATCAGTTAATCGAAATATATAACAAAATCTGTAAATCACTAGATAATAAAGAATATTTTTGTGCGGTACTTTGTGACATGTCTAAGGCCTTCGACAGAGTTTGACACAGAGGATTAATACATAAACTTAAACAATATGGTATCAACGGCAAACTTTTAAAGTGGATTGACAATTATATTTCTAATAGAAAACAGAGAGTACATATTAATGGAACGCTGTCAAATTATGGTATTCGTAAGGCTGGTGTACCCCAAGGTTCGGTACAAGGGCCATTTTAATTTTTAGTCTATGTCATTAATATCGCAAATGAATTAGATTAAGTAACTAGGCTATTTGCTGATGACACAAATATAGGAACATCGTCCAACAATATTTAAATCATTGAAAGTGAATTAAATACTATATCTATCAAAACTACATAAATGGTAAAAAAATGGCCAGTTACTTTTAATCCTAATAAAACCAAAGCTTTACTGCTTTCAAAATCAAGACTCTTAAATGAACCACACCTTGTATTTGGTAACTCAGCTTTAACTATAACTAAGACACATTAACGTTTTCAAATGATGCAAAATGGTCAAGTCACATACAACATATTTGTAAATCAGCTTCAGCAATGATATCTGTTTTACGAAAATACAAATATTTATTAAATAGTCAAACTATAACGAGAATTTACACAACTTTCATTCGCCCTATTCTTGAATATGCTTCTGAATTATGGGATGGGTGTTCCCAGGAAAACTCTGATATGTTAGAAAAAGTATAGATGGAAGCTGCTAGAGTAATTACTGGTATGCCCAAATTTGCCTCAAGGTATTCATTATACACTGAAACAGGTTTAAAAATACTTGCCGCAAGACGAAAAGCTAAACACTGTTTAAAATAATAAAAAGAATGACTCCTGATTTCTTGACTGATTGTATTCCACAAAGAGTTCCTTACAGACTAAGAAATGGGGAGGATATCTCGACACCTTTTGCTAGAACTAATATATTAAAAATGTCATTTATTTATTCATCAATTGATCTTTGAAACATTTTAAATCCACTAATAAGAAACTGTGAAACTATCTTCTTTCCAAAAAGCAATAACACCAAATGCAGATAAAATTCCATCTTATTTTTCTTATGGTAAACAACCAATAAATATGTTACATAAAAAAACTAAGACCCATCTTGTAATTGTGGACACTATTTAGAAAACAATATCCATTTTCTATTAGAATGTAAAAAATATGAACAACAGAGGCAGGTTCTATATAATTCATTACAACTTTTTCAACCAATAAACCTAAAATTATTATTATATGGAAGAAATACTTAAGTAACAAACTTATATTCCAGGGGCGTTGGAGCCGGGGGGGGGGGCTGGGGGAGCTGCAACCCCCTCAAAAATTAAAATGTTTAATTTTATTCTTGTGTTTTTTGGTAAAGTCAGTTTCTTATTATTATTAGCAGCCCCCTCAATATGAATTTCGTTCCAACGCCACTGTATTCAAGTGTCCAAACATTTATAAAACAAACCCGTCGCTTTGATTAGATTAAAATAAATTTAGATGTCTATATTAATTTTATTATCTTCGAGTGTGATGATGATTGAGTTGTCTTGTCTACACGTGACTTATCACCTTTCTCTTTCATATTTGTTTTGTATATTTATGTCTTTCTTTCCTCAAACTTATTAATACATGTACCAGTACACTGTATAAGAATTAAATAAATTGTTTTATTTTTATATAAACGTTATTAAATGACATGCCATTTATTATCAAATTTATGTCCCAAATGAAATAATTTTTCTTTGTCACGAGCTTTGGCAAGTGACATAGGAAAATTATTTCACGAGGGACATAAATTTTTATAATAAATGGTAACGAGTTTGATATTCTATTTATTACCTCAGATAATTTTTAACTTCTGTTCTTTAAACTTTCTATTATTGTTCAACAGTTTAGAGAAATACTATCCTATAATATGGATGACGATACATTGTAATTTTTCTAGTTTTAATGATGTCATTTGCACTTTTATAAATTTATAATGAGGTCATATTTAGTACAAGCAAGCTTATTGATCATAACAGCCAGAGAGACCCAATGAAATGCCTTGTTAAACCAATGTATAATAATGCTCACTGAGAAATTATGAAAA
>JAULBS010133404.1:0-13247 GCA_032355785.1 Symmetromphalus regularis | reverse complement strand
GTAAGTGGTATACACCTACCCACTGAGCCTTGCGGAGCACTCACTCTGGATTGGAGCCGATACTGAGATTAAAAATCACATACCTCGACTGAGATTTGATCTCGGTACCTACCAGCCACTAGTCCTAAAGGTTAACCACTGCGCCACGGAGGCCGGTTAAAGTGGCAGTCCTCCTAAAACTATTTGTATTGAAATTATTGCATTTAAAATCGCCTAACCTCATTTACATATACAGAACAAATTACAATCACTTAGATTAATTATTTGCAGATAAAATATAATTGCATAGGGAACTAATTAAAAGAAATTTGTACAAATATAAAGTATGCCATCCATTAATTACAAATCACTGTTAATTAAAGTAATCTATAAGTGTACTTTAAACAACATAATTAAAACCTTGAAGGCGTGTTCATCATGGGGAAGAAACTATAATTATATGCGCATTATTAAACGTTTTTTTTTTAAAATACTGTTGAGTGAATTAAGCCATTGTGTTTACATGATCTCTAGCGTAGCCAGCCTCAGGCAGACAAGGCATTTGCTTTGTCTGGAATTTCCGCACATTTGTTTTATTTTTTCACCCACGATACTCATATTTATTATTCACATGGTTCAAGCTCCCAGCATCTGTGTTTGCCTCAACGTTTTTCCCTCTCTGGCTATGACCCAGATGGCCGTATGAACCAGAGGGAGGTGGGGGCGAAGGGTGGGAGGCTCGATACTTGTGACGACAACTGATTAAAAAACTATGATGTCCATATACAATGCAAATAAAATATCAAACAGATCACTAGGAAAATTAGTTGTTTTTCCACTTTTCATACCATAATTTTTGTGATAATAATACGAAACACAATGAATAAACACAATATGTGTTCAATGGCTAAAATGCACTATTCCAAAAGAACAAAATATACTATAGCTACCAAACAGAAGAGCTAGAGCAAGCCCCGTGTTCATGATGTCCAGACGTCTGCTTTGATGTACTACTCTGGATATAACGCTGCGACCACAACTGCGGTAAGTAGATGGTATGACAGTGCCCAAACGACGAACCGTCTTTTTATCTGAACATATGAGTACCTCCAATTCTGAATAGACCACCCCGTTAACGGGTTCTTCATTTCAATGTTTTGTTAGTCACTGATGGCGTTCACGTAGTGTAAACACGTGCCTACAAGCACAAGGGAATGACACGAGGTACAGGTACTCATTTTGTCCAAGTACCTACAAACACGGCTGAATGGGGTGAGGATCAGGTGATAATAATTATATACAGGGACGTTGGAACTAGATTCATATTGGGGGCTGCTCCCGTTTCTGAACATTAGAATAGAATTTGCCGGTGAATAATTCAACGATGAATAAGGAACACATTTATGAGAATTATTAGGTTGGAGACGGTCGGGGGGGGGGGGGGGGGGGGGCCCCCCCCCCCCCACCCCCCCCCCCCCCCACCCCCCCCCCCCCCCCCCCCCCCCCCCCCCCCCCCCCCCCCCCACAGCACCAACGCTCCTAATATATCTTTATAGATTGCGACATTAACCCTTATATTCAGGAGGGAAGTTGTGTGCGTGGGGATCGTGTAAGAGAGGAAATTAATTAAATATATCTCTAATGAAATAATACACATGCTGTCTTATATCACTTGTAAAATATGACGTACAAAATCGGTTTTATACATAACATGTAGAAATGAGATGCACACTCGTATTAATACGACAGTTGCTCACACCATATAATTATTGTCAACTTCCTAAGTTACATTCGTTCTTAGCAAATATTGTGTAGGCTTAGAAGTACTTCGGGTCCCTATCTGGTATCAGTGCCTCAGTAAAAAAACTTACAGGCCCCTAAAGCTTGCGGGGCTCCTAGGCTTTCAACGTAGGCAACCTTATGGATAACACTGCACTGAGTGTAGTATATGTTAACGTAACATACGATTCATCGTGTGTCTTTTTTTTATCACATAGTTTAAAATGAATCAGGAAAGAAGGAAACAGGAAAAAAAGAAACAGGAAAAAAGAAGCGGTAAAGAACGAAACAGGAAACAAAATAACGGAAAAAAAACACCCCATATATACTAATTTTGCAATAATAATGTCCCAGATAATAGGGGATGTTCTCCCCACTTGACTCAGAGCACCTGGCGTAAGATCCATAAGCTTAGACTGGTCAAGAGTACAACGATTGTTCTGCGGTAAACGGGACGATTTAGCATTCCGATCAGTAGATGAGGTTCCCAATGGTATGTCGTACCTCAAGGACAACGCACCACCAGCAGTCATGGATCTGGTCTCCTACTTCGACAAGACGTACGCTAGTGATAGTTTCCGTATGACTGGCTCCCAGGATGATAGGAACACCAATCTCCCACTTCGGTGTACGCCGTCACTCTATCCACCTCGTGAATGGAATGTCCATGACACGACTCTAATCGACTGCAATTGTACAAACTATCTGTGAAGGGTGGAACAAGTTTAGCAGTATGGTAGGACATCACCAGCCTTCAGTCTGGAAGGTTGATTATCTAGTGGTTCCAGTGTGAGGAATCTACTGTACGCACTGTCTCCAGCAAGATGCCGCTGGCAATCTTCCGAGGAAGCGCACCAACTATAACCAAGTACGTCTCCAAAAGAGACTGAAGACCCTTTGCCAGGACCGTGCCAATGGCTCCAAATCTATTCCAGACTGTATCAATGGTGTTGGACACAACATCCGTATCACCAAGAGGTCTTATTGAAATATTGAACAACATGTATTGTGATAATGTGGTATGAATGTGATATAAAATAATGTTTATGACATGTATAATGCATATGTGAATGAATTGCCAAAATATGTCACATGTCATGTCATGACTATGCAATAAAATCATAATATTAATTTGCGATTTGTGCGTGTTTTTTGTAAATTATTTGGCATCATGTCATGATAAAGTATGAAAATCTGTTTCTTTCCATTACTTTTTCCTGTTTCCCTTTTTCCTACATGATTTTGTATCTTTTTTTCCCCAGTTCCTTTTTTCCTGTTTCCTTCTTTCCGTTTACCGTTTATAACATATTTCCTGTGGATTTAAGCTTCTGTAAAACACGTGGACATTTGAAAGTAAAACGAGAATATATTTAAATTAACCAACTGGGGTTTGTATAAAGCTACATGTAGTTAATCTATACATGAGAATATTTTGGGTGTGTTTACACAGACAAAACAAACACTGCTTAGTGGTCTATTCAAGTCTTCACACGATCAAGTTCTAAGTAAATATTTGTACTTACTTAAAGGGACATGCTATCACCAATTTTTTTCAAACTAATGATACTTCGTACCAAATAACCTTTCCTCCTCTTGTAAATACCTAAGTCGGTAGACGCTGTGTTGTGAAGAATATTAGCGGCGGACTAGATAATATATTGGGGGAGGAGGACATTTCGTAATTTTCACACGAAGTCAAGTGTGAGCCAGCCTCATACGGGTTTTAAACCAGTCTTCAGCTTGAGAGTCCGGAGAGAGAGAGAGAGAGAGAGAGAGAGAGAGAGAGAGAGAGAGAGAGAGTATTGCCGAAGTTAGGGGGAGCATAACATCGAATCCATTTGAAACTTAGCTCTTCGTACCTAGATCTATTAGCACCCCCAAAGTTCACTTGTTACGAATTTTCTGTTAAATGCTCAACACATTACAATGAGCTGACACACACCGATCACGTTTGGCAGTACGCTCTATAGACAAAAGAAATCCATGCTTATACACATACAATGTGAGCCTCAGTGGTCCAGCTGTAGGACAATGGACTCTCAAGCTGAAGACAGTGGTTCAAAACACATTGGAGACTGGCTCAGACTTGACTACGTGTAAAAATGACCAAATGTTTGACATCCTCTAGCCGACGATTAACAAGTCAATGTGCTATAGTGGTGTCGTCAAACAAACAAGAAATAATAAACATAGCCTTTACCCACAGTCTGGTCTGTTGGGGTTAAATAACGGCCAACTGAGATGTAAATGTTCTCAAATTTGAAGTGAAACTAATTGAATAGTCGCATTAATGCCATATAGTCTATTGATCCAACGTTTCAGCAACAGGCCTCTTTGTCGGGGATATCTCAATACACAAGATTAAATTATATCTATTAATTAACAATTATACTAATTATCAAGTTATAAATATTTACTAAATAAAAAGTACACATTATATAATTTATAATGTAATTTGGTAAATATTTACAAATGATGATAATTAGTATAAGATATAACTTAATCGTGTGTGTATTGAGAGATCCCCGATGAAGCACCTGGCGTAGAAATGTTAGTTGTATCAATAAACTACATGACATTAATACGACTATGTTTTATATATGTTTACCTCTTTAAGGGATTGTCGTCTAGGTAGTATGTAAATGAAGATACAAAATATATTTGAGATATATCACCCAATTACAAACGAGAACCCTGTTCAGTCAATTAGCATTTTGAAATAGCGTTAGACATTTTAACATGAGATTTAATAACAGAGTGTGTAGTGAGACCATTAGATGCCTGACCATTTCGAAAATGTCGGGGACTACAGGTTGCATTGTACCAAATCACGTAATTATCAGGTCTGAAATGAATGAAACCTCAGCTATCATTGGTAGATATATCCGGTAGTGGGTATTTTGTAAATACTATGGGATATACCCAGTAATTTCATTATCTTTTCTTCAACAGAATAATTATTACAGCAGTGATACTTGGTACTTGTTGATACCTGGGATAGCCAAAATATTGCAAGTGATATTTTGTGCTGACCTGAAGGTGTCTAATTAAAACACTCTTTAAGTCGTTAAAATGCTATGTGACAGTATATTTTCTTTGAGTCATAGTTAATGGCAGACGTCAAACTGTACAAGGTGTCCCTGAAGTCTGTACACACTCATATTTAATAAGAGTGGCGATACGATATTATGTATGTGCTGGCCCAATGGTTTGAATCGTTGCTTCTATTAAGAAATGTTTCTATGGTTCGTCAATGGGATTTTATTTGTCGCAATGATATCTATAGCAACTATAGCACTCACAAACGTGACATTTGTCAGTCTTGATTGACATATTATCCAGTTACTTTCAATCACCATACAGAGAAAATTTTTTTTTTTAATTTCAAAATGTTTCGTAATTAGTAATAGTATAAATATATATATTTAACATCTACTCTTCGTTGCGTTAGCATCCTGTCATCAACATTTCAAAGACAGGCGACAGAAAACAAAAATCAGATAACAATGTTTGACAGCTTACAGCGGCGAATCCAAATGATTGATTACCGGAGAGACACAGTGAAAACTCGCAATATATTACAATGTAAAAAAAGACAACTGCTGTGGAAGGGACGACACATGCGTCAGTCACAGCTCTGGATCCGCCACTAAGTTTGGATTGTTTATAGATAGAAGAATGCCAGTGTGGCAGAAATAAACAGCGCGTGCAGATAGTACCGAGATCCACTTCCTGAAGACATGACTTGAGCTGAAAATATAAAATATACAAGTGTGTTAGTGTGCAGTTACAAATCATTTGGTGCCACACATACTAAACCAACGTATCTTCTATAGAGAAATAACAGAAGTTGCATTATATATATGTGAGGGACTCCATTACTGAATTTGAACACCATGACACAATACAGCTCGCGACATAATAACTAACACAAGGTAGATTCTTTCATGACATTAAAGCAGGTTCGGACTCGCCTTTAATCATATTTAAAACAAATATTGTTTTTTCTGAGGATAGGTCTTGAAAATTAACCATTTTCCCCATTTCTATTCACCTATCACATTTGGACCCCCTTTCAGAAATCCTGTATCTGTGTCTGTAAAAGGACCAATACATAAACACTGTCATTGACATTATCTTAAGGAAACCCATAGCAGCAATTGTTAGTATTGGTGAAGGTGTAACATGGTACCAGAGAGAGACTCATGAGTGAAAGCCGAACGGGGAGAATTGAGCGGGAGAGTAAAAGAAATAATTTTATCAAACGAGGTCAGGGTCGAAATTGACTCTCCCCACAAAACGATAAAATATGAATCCCCTTTATTTGCAGTCTAATATATCTTTCTATATGTCTATATAACCAAAAACGACACTATGTGATTTAATATTACGCAGCATTATGCAAAACGTTAGTCACGAGACAGTTGATATTATATAAAGAACACTATGCAAAGCAAACATTAACAGATGGTGATATTATATAAAGAACATTATGCAAAGCAAACATTAACAGATGGTGATATTATATAAAGAACATTATGCAAAGCATACATCACTGGACTGCGATACTATATAAAGAACACTATGCAAAGCATACACCACCGGACTGCCGTATTATATAAAGAACACTATGCAAAGCATACATCACCAGACTGTTATATCATATAAAGAACATTTTGCTAAGCATACATCACCAGACTGCGATACTATATAAAGAACACTATGCAAAGCATACATCACTGGACTGCGATATTATATAAAGAACACTATGGAAAGGGTACATCACCAGACTGATATTATATAAAGAACATTATGCAAAGCGTACATCACCAGACTGTGATATTATATAAAGAACATTATGCAAAGCATACATTACCAGACTGATACTATATAAAGAACATTATGTAAAGCATACATCACCAGACTGTGATACAATATAAAGAACATTATGTAAAGCATACATCACCAGACTGTAATACACTATAAAGAACATTATGTAAAGCATACATCACCAGACTATCATACTATATAAAGAACATTATGTAAAGCATACATCACCTGACAGCGATACTCAGTAAAGAACATTATGCAAAGTGTACATCACCTGACAGCGATACTCAATAAAGAACATTATGCAAAGCATACATCACCAGACTGTGATACTATATAAAGAACATTATGTAAAGCATACATCATCAGACAGTGATACTATAAAAAGAACGTTATGCAAAGCATACATCACCAGACTGCGATACTATATAAAGAACATTATGTAAAGCATACATCACCAGACTGCGATACTATATAAAGAACATTATGTCAAGCATACATCACCAGACTGGGATACTATATAAAGAACATTATGTAAAGCATACATCACCAGACTATGATACTATATAAAGAACATTTTGTAAAGCATACATCAGACTGTGATACTATATAAAGAACATTATGTAAAGCATACATCACCAGACTGTGATACCATATAAAGAACATTATGTAAAGCATACATCACTGCGATAATATTACTCAACATTGTACAAAATGTAGATCACCAGACTTATGTGAAGCATACACCATGTACTGTAATGTGTACATCACCAGATTGAGCTACGTATTATAGAGAAGTAAAGGATAAAATCTAACCGCATAGTGGAGAATTCTGTAACATTTGGGCGTCCTGACGTTGTGTTTCGAAACCAAACTTTGAGACGCACGTGTCTTTCCCCCTGATACACCAAAAGAATGCTTTGGCAGCGCTACAAATGTAAAAAAAAACAAAAAAAAACATAGAAAATCATGTGACATTGATAATGAAGATAATGAATCTAACGTAACAGTATAGTGTATGTGAAAATACAGAAAATAATGTGACATTGATAATGAAGATGATGAATCTAACATAACAGCATGGTGTATGAAAATACAGAAAATCACGTGACATTGATAATGAAGATAATGAATCTAACGTAACAGTATAGTGTATGTGAAAATATAGAAAATCACGTGACACGTGCTAATATAGATGACGAATATAACGTAACAGCATGGTTTATATGAAAATACCGAAAATCACGTGACACGTGCTAATATAGATGACGAATATAACGTAACAGTATGGTGTATGTTGTAACACAGGAAATCACGTGACACGTGCTAATATAAATGACGAATCTAACGTAACAACGTGGATTATGTGAAAATACTGAAAATCACATGAAACGTGCTAATATAGGTGACGAATATAACATAACAGCATGGTTTATGTGAAAACACAAAAAAATCACGTGACACGTGCTAATATAGATGACGAATATAACGTAACAGCATGGTTTATGTGAAAATACAGAAAATCACGTAACACGTGTTAATATAGATGACAAATATAACGTAACAGCATGGTTTATGTGAAAATACAGAAAATCACGTGACACGTGTTAATATAGATGACGAATATAACGTAACAGTATGGTGTATGTTGTAACACAGGAAATCACGTGACACGTGCTAATACAAATGACGAATCTAACGTAACAGCATGGTTTATGTGGAAATACATAAAATCACGTGACACGTGTTAATATAGATGACGAATATGACGTAACAGCATGGTTTATGTGAAAATACATAAAATCACGTGACACGTGTTAATATAGATGACGAATCTAACGTAACAACATGCTGTATGTTGGGAAAGAATTCCAAACGTTCCCCCAATAGGCCTACATATACATAGGATGACTTGCCGACTTCAAAAATGGCCTGTATACTCATACAAAATAATTAAAAACTGGTAGATATGTTTGATTTTTACAAAAATCACACCCGAAAAAGGCATTTTGGACATATTTTCATTAAACAATGGGCATTGAAAACTCCAGAATGGGCATATTTCAAAGGACAGAATATATTAAGATAACGTTAAGAAGAAATCTTGATAAAAAATAAGTATAATAATATATTATTAGCAAAATATCACCAAAACTTTACTGTTGTTTTGTACATTTAAGAGAATATAATAATACCATTTAGATGCTTTGTATACTCACTCGCATTTAATTTGTTCGTTGCCAGACATGTCGTTTTTACCCATTTCAAAGTTATTAACGCAGTTCTGTAACTGAATACGGACGTCATCAGTACACGTTATCTGGCTAAGGGAAACTCCCACACACCCTGGAAAAGAACAAACTAACATTTATACACAGATATACATACCTACCTTCCGCTAAGCGATACCACACAAACATCACATAAATTAATAAACAATGACTTACATAATTAGTGAAGTGTGGTTTACTTTCACTTTGTCAATATGAGCGTTCGGACGAAATTCATATTGGAGCGTGGGACTGCTCCCGATTCTGAACATCAGAATTAGCCCGTGAATAATTCAACGATGAATAAAGAACATATTTATGGGAATTATTGGTCCCTGGTCAGTAGATAGATTATCATACACCAAGTCCTTTCATTTACAAAACATGAGTCGCCGCGCAGAACAAGTCTACAGAAGGTTTGTTTGTTTATTTGATGACCCCCAGAACAAAAATAAAATTAAATAAATAAACATTAGCTAATGGGGGCCATACACTGGTTAAACAGAAATGATAATTCCAATGGTACGACGTGGAGTTGGAATTAAATGTTCTAGTATGAGTTTGTTAATTACTGTTGCTGCAATAAACGCTGATCACACAGCAGTGAATGTTACACTTGTAAATGGTTAACTTAAGTGATGAATAAACAAAACTTAATCAGTGTAAAAAGCTAATATATTTTAATACAGAGTAGAAATAAACAATACAATTCATACCACAAAGAACTTTTTTTTAAAGAATTCAGTATAATAAATAAAGCAATGGTAAAAACAAATTCATTAAATTAAGGAAAGAAAATAAATTGATGATAAAAATTACTTTCTTTTAAAACAAAGAACGAGTTGTGGATGGAAATGAAATGTTTCCACCACACACCACACACTCATTTCCAAATACACTCTCTATAACAAGCTGTAGAGACCGTGGGATCGATGTCTATAGAAGGATTGGATCCCACGGTGTATCAAATCTCAAGTGATGGTCGTAAGTTTTTATCACGTCCACACACACTATATTTTCTGAGTTTTCGTCGCTGTATACTGAAAGCGCTTCAAAGTGACTCCGAAAAGTTCAAACAGAGTTCTTAGATGATCAGTAATTTAAACACTTCACAAGTTTAGAACATCTAGCGTAGCCAGCATGAGGAAGACGTGGAATTTCCGCAGATTTCTTTTATTTCTTTCCCCATCATACTGATATTTATTATCCACTTGGTTCAAGCTCCCAGGGCCTATGTTTTCCCCGGCATTTTTCCCTCACTGGTAGCCAGTGAGGGAAAAATGCCCAAGTGAACTCACCTTGAATCCAAAATTAATGACAATCTCCACTAAAATAAGAAGTCTCTCGCCAAGTACCAAAACAATGCAGAATAGAATAGTTTCTATGCTCATGATTATTATTTATCATAGAAAATAGGACAAATTATAATAAAACAAGAAAATACTACACCAGATCGTACCTTTATAATCTGCTTTGGAACAAATAAAAATGTATTTGTCTGTGATGGTAACAGTTTATAACGAATATAAATGGTTACAAATTATAACATAATTTTCACAAATCGTTTGTTTATCACTTTATGATCTATTACAAAACAAATAAGAAAACCTACCACAGAAAAAGGCGAGGACGATCACCGGGCTCATGATGACGGTAGCAGGTTTACAAGATTTGTGATGGCCAAGTGGTTGAGACACTGGCTAGACCAACCATGCGTTCAGAACCAAATAGCTAGCGGTCACTCGATAGACTAGTTTATGCGCTTCATGTTAAATCCAGTGCTAACGTTCGAAGCCAGTGACATTGCTCGGCAGCGTCAGCGGAGGTTATCCTGTCCTGAACGCAAACGGGTATTAATGTTGATTGAGCTGCAGTTTCAATTCACCTGTGTCAACTAGAGCGTGACGTCGTCAAAGGAACTTGTCGTATAGCTTGGTCCACATCTTTGTGTAAAGTTGTTAACATTACACAATGGTAGAAAAACGTATTTTAAGACTCACACACTGCAGTGGTTAGACTGGTTACCCAGTTCAAGGCTGCAGTATGGAATGGATTTCGTGTCTGTTTTGCACTCACTTTTAAACTTTTAATTAAAATCCAAGCCTCTTTTCTGGATACACAGCTCAGCTTCTTATGTTGTCTGTACAGAAGAGAGATTAATGTTAGTACGAGAGACGAAAGCCGCTGATGTCACACTAGACTAGTGCGGTTACTCTTATCGATAAGCAGCAAGCATCCTTTACAGTAGCGGATCCAGGGCAGAGTGTCAGGACCCCCTTTTCTCGATTTAAAAAAAGAAACTATTTTACGAGTGGAAGGACGTGAAAATTAACCATTTTTTCACCTATTTTTTGGACCTCCGCTTTTAAGAAATCCATATTTGGATCCCCTTTCAGAAATCCTGCATCCGCGCTTGCTTTATATGCAATATTCAACATAATGGAAAGCACAAATCGAAGAGGGGAGGGGTAAAATTGAATTAAACTGATAAGGTTGCATTGTGTTTGATGGCCGCGAGTATTGAACATAGTTCATCGGCTACTGAATATTAAATATTTAGTCATTCTGACACGTGTCTTTTATATGAACTTTCCCATAAACAGTTCTGCTTTCTATAATTATACAAGATATTCAGTTTTGTGTGGAGGTGTTTATTATCTTTATTCTGTATCTGTGTCAGTGTTAGTCACCGCTGTATCTGTGTCAGTGGTGGTCACCGCAAGCACCGAGGTAAATCATGTTTTGTTCATTGCGACATATTGCCACATTATCTGAGGCATTGCGAAATTTAGTATCCTGTATCTGGTGACGATTGCTCATCTGAAATATGTGAGAGCGGTATTTTACTAAGGATGTACATATAGAGTATATTATAGTCCCAAAGTCTGGGTCTGTTTTATTTTCTTTTTTTAGGCCAAAAGGTCAGATGGTTTTTCCTAGGGTAGAAAAATATGCTGAATTCAAAAATCCATTTCTTAAAAGAATCAACATGGGACATTTTTCACAAATTGAGCTCAAAGTAGGGTACCCTCGTGTGGTATTTTCCCGATTTGCGTATGTGTAAATCAACATTATACGTTACTGCATCTGTTTTCAAACAAAATATTAGTTTTAACACAATATCTTGGTTTTATTTTATGGATTAGTCTCTACTGAATACATCTAAATACAGCAGTACTAAATTATGAGTAATAATTTTTCTTTTTAAACTATATTTTTTTATGTATGCCTACATATCGTTCCATCCTAAAAGAATGTTATATATTATCATAAATTCTGTACACGCAAGAAAAAAAAAATAGGCAACCAATAGTAAGTACAAAAGAAAGATAGTATGTGTAGCATGTTTGGTAAAGATTAATTCAGTAAAACATTATTTAACATTAGTTAACGTAACTAACTTAAAATGCACTCATATTGCTTTATATTACATTCTGGTTATGTGTTGCATTAAAGGCATATATTAATTAAGTAACTACTGATTTATAAATCCTTATTGTACATTTTTATTTTCATTTTGGGGGGTTGTGTTGATGTCAAACATTTAATAGTCAAGTATGAGCCAGCCTTCAAAGGGTGTTGAATCACTGTCTTGAGTATTATTTTTTACGCCTGCAAATCAAACCAAGTCATTCCTTTTTCATTGTTTTTAATTGAATAAAAAGGTGAATTACTAATGGGCTACTAACCCCCTCCCCCCCCATAGCTGCAGCTAATAACATTATAGTATTTATTATACAGCCCTACCAAACTGACCACCACTGGGCACCATGTAACAAAATATCCCTGCACTGGCACGCTGAAAGCTAATCAATTCAACTAGCCAAGAATCCACGTTCAGGCCAGCCTGCCGCTGTTAAAATTGTGTGAAAACTGAGTTTCCCCGCACAAGCAACTATGCTGCATGCACTTCAGTGAACATCAGTCTGTGCAGTCTGTAAGCAGTGGAGAAGTTGAAAAATGCGCGCTATCATGAAAGCCTTCATTGTTCTGGTTCTCATAGCTGGTAAGTGATTTAATAGTGCTAGCTTCAGTAGTTTCTATACTTGCCGGTAGTAACAGATATTCATTGGTAACGCCCAGCAAATCTATATTATTCACATATAGTAGCTGTTTCATCAGACGTAAATATTCAAGGTCACAATATTTACCAAAATGTTGCTGAGGCCAGATAATGGTCAGACCGTTGTCTAACTGGTCTCACCTCTTCCTACTTCTCAAGTGTGCTACAGCTGGCGATGACGATAAGAAAGAAGAAAACAAAATTCTTTATGATTGTTAATACTCACATGCCGCTGACTATGGCATTGGTGTAGCTTGAGTCTTTTTTCTAGTGAGGCAATGCTAGTTATTTCTCGTATTTTAATCAACTTTTATAATATTAATCAC
>JAULBS010133394.1:0-13248 GCA_032355785.1 Symmetromphalus regularis | reverse complement strand
AAAAAGACACAAAACAAGAGGTAATTATAAATACAATCAATGGATGGTATGGGTCTACTATCGCATTATAGACATACCTGTATGTGACTTACAATATGTTGTCTTAAAATGACACAAAACAAGAGGAAATTATGAATACATTCAATGGGTGGTATGGGTCTACTATCACATTATAGACATATCTGTATGTGACTTACATTAAGCTGTCTTAAAAAGACACAAAACAAGAGGAAATTATGAATACATTCAATGGGTGGTATGGGTCTACTATCGCATTATAGACATACCTGTATGTCACAATATGTTGTCTTAAAATGAAACAAAACAAGAGGAAATTATGAATACAATCAATGGATGGTATTGGTCTACTATCGCATTATAGACATACCTGTATGTGACTTACAATATGTTGTCTTAAAAGAACACAAAACAAGAGGTAATTATAAATACAATCAATAGATGGTGTGGGTCTACCTATTTGGGTAACCCTATATATCATTTATAAAAGCATCTGATCAGAAGAGGTTCCAAAACAAGGAACATTTCAGTGTTTTTGATGAAGCCTGAGAAATGATGTACACACACAATGGCTGGGGGTCTACCATTACAGTTTTAAAATATCTGCATGTGACTTATAAAGGCAGCGTGTCTGAAAGGAACTTCCCAAAACAAGGGCTAACTGATGAACACAAATAATGAATGGCAGGGTGGGGGTGGGAGTGTAGTGTATATACCATCATCATCATATCTTGTCTCAAAGGAATGACCCAAAACAAAGTACAACTCAGTCGTTTTGGTGAAGGTAGGTAAATGATGAGTACAAATAGTTTGTTTTATTTAACGTTGCCTTTAGAGCACATTGATTTTTATCTTATCATTGGCTATTGGACGTCATACATATGGTCATTCTGACATGTCTTTTGGAGGAAACTCGCTGCTGCCACATAGACTACTCCTTCCAATAAGCAGCAATGGATCTTTTATATGCACCGTCCCACAGACAGGACAGCATATACCATGGTCTTTGATGAACCAGTTGTGGACCACTGGTTTGAACGGAAATTAACCCAAACTACAGATTGGTCCACCGAGAAGGATCGATCTGACAACCGACCGATTCACAGACAGACATTCTCTAGTTGAGCTACATCCCGTGCCTATGATGAGTACAAATAATGGAAAAGGAAAGGATTGTTTAACGACCCCCCAGACTAAAACAAATTTCAAGGTTTATGTTTTTTCTTATTATTAAAAATAAAGTATACTTTAAGATAAAATTGCCATGGAAAATGCAGTGGACACTATTTCTCCACAGCATTTATTTTGCCATGGACATTTTCTTAATTGCAGGGGTTTGGTAACCAACAGCTGGTATTTGCAATACAACATTTGATGACCTAACAACTGGCAGATTTGACCTATAATTTAATATATCAAAAATAATATTGTGTAAAAATGAGGCTCAAGGACTCCTTGCAAAGATCAAGACTTGCACGGCTTACATGACAAGTTCCCTAAAACATGGCCGCTGCATGACTCATTGGTGAATTATTATGTCATGCAGTTGGATGCTCCACGGAATTGCAGAGATGGGAATTCCTAATACTTTAAAAGTTTAAAAGCTTGACAATGGAACATACTGATTAAAACTGGCAGTTGATGTCAGAATGAAGAAAAATGTACATGGAGCAAATATTGGATTGTGAAATATAAAAGATGTTCTGATAAGTGAAACAGTTTAATGTACGGATGGATAAAAAGAAGAATGGATAAATATTCAGCTGGTCAGATGGAAACATGGAGGAATGAATGGATGAACTGATGGAAGGGATGTGTGGACAGATGAGTAAATGGAAGGATGGATGAGTGAATGGATGGATAAAATTAAGGATGGATAAATGGATGAGTGAAACGTTGAACAAATGGATGGTAGAATTGGTCAATGGATGCATGAAGGATGGATGATTGAATGAATAACAGATGAATAAAGGCTGAATGGATGGAGGTATAAAGGATGAATGGATAGATGAGTGAATATATTAATAAGGATATATACATTTAGATGGAAGGATGGATGGGAAAATGGATGGATGGAAGGATAGATGAATGGATAAGATAAAATGTAGGACATTATTTGATGAACAAATTTATTAAATCCTATTTTTATATCTTTAAATCTTATTATTCAAACTTAACTAAAACCTCTTAATTTCATATCACTTTCATTTTATCACTTTCGGTATGACTTTCATTTTATCACTTTCAGTATCAAGACATCAAATCACATTTCCGATATAAATCTTGTCACATAACGTACAAGAACTGCAACAAATATCTATGAAAAGTCACCACACTTAAATACACAATTACCATTCTATCATAACTGGTTATGTACATACATGTTTGCATGTTTCGCTTTTAAGTAATCAGTGTCTATATTTAACCATCCTTGTTCCCCCAGCCACACTTAGGAGTGGCCTAATGACACTTTCCACCACTCACAAACTCACTTGTCTTTAGCAGCAGTGCATTCACAACAAATCAGTCTGTGTAGGATATTTCTAGATACCAATTTAACACTTTTGCCTTAGGATATCCTGTTTTGCTTTCAGTAAGTTGTTATACACATGTAGGTAGATAGACAGAGAGTGAGTTAGAGAGCGGGAATGAGAGAGAGTGGGAATGAGAGAGACAGATAGATAGAGGAAGGAAGACAGAAAAAGGGGGATGCAATAGAGACACAGAGTGGGGAAATGAGCCAGAAAAAACCCCATATTTAAACAATTTTCTTTTAAAATATGATTTACCTTAACTTTATTTGGCTTCCCAAAATATTTTATAGCTAACACTGGAGAGAAATTGAATTAAGATCTATACTGTTAATCAAAATTAAAAAAAAGAAAATGTTTAACAAGTTTCTTCTACAAAATATTGTACATGTTAAACTTCAAAAATACAAAATTAATATCGAATCTCTAATCTTAGCTTGAATTATAAAATAAATAACATTATCCATGTTGTGGGAAAACATAAAACTTGACACAAAAAAATATTAGTAAAATTTTTGACGGTCTTAAGCAGATACAAGGTGATAAAAAAGGCTCATAAATCGCAGTTATTACATGTGTAGAAGCTTTATCTAGTCCCGTTATCGATCTTGTATAACTTTTTCATCAGTGTTCGTAACATTAAAAGTCAATGATATCTAGAGTTTGGTCATCTTGTTACAGAACGTAGGTTTCAGTACGAAAAAGCATGCACCAGATTCATATGATATCGTAAAAAAGTAAAGTTTGTTTTATTTAACTACACCTCTAGAGCACATTGTTTATTATCTTATCATCGGCTACTGGACGTCAATCATCATTTTTAACATTTATTTTAGAAGAAACCCACTTCCACCTCATAAGCTACTCTTTTCAATAAGAAGCAAGGGGTCTTTCATATGCACTGTCCCACAGACAGGACAGCACATACTATGGCCTTTGATGAACAAGTTGTGGACCATATCAAATGGTAAATCTTGGGATTAAATACATTTCATCCTGGGGAATAACTTTCTTAGTGTGGCAGCACACCATTATTACTGGGGTTTGCAATATTATAATTCGAATACTTAGTTAATTAGGCAGATGTGGATTCAGGGGGTCGAGGGGTCCTGACCCTCTTACAGTGATCACCAACTTTTGATTATGAGGTTTTGGATATGGTCATATCAGTATCAAGCCCCACTAAGACTAGACCCCTCTCTGTTTAAATTCCTGGATCCGTCCCTGTTACGCCATTTTCAAGTTAAAATAATACTTTGATACATGTTAATTTTTATTTCTATCACAAGATATAACAGGGAATACAAAACTTCATTTTATCTTATTTAAAATAATTATTCTCATTGAATGATAACAAGTGAGTTTAGTATGCTGATATGGTTTAGAAGCATGTGTAAATGAAACTATACTGAACATCAAAAGAAATGTAAATGTTTGTTAAGATCCAGTTTAATCAAATTCAATGAAAAATTCATAAAACTCATGCTGCGCACGCTTTACACTTCTCTGCACAAGCCTCCATTAAGCAAAACAGCCAACATCAAATTACGTTTACTTTTATTCAATCAAGCATTGCAAATTAAATTTGCATTTCTTTTGCTGTTTAGTATATATCCATGTTACAAATATCAAGAATTTTTGTTATATAATTATGTAACAAAATTGATCATATTTTAATTTTTTGCTAATTTTAATTATATAATAAAACTGATCATAATACTTTAATTTTTGCTTATTATGTAACAAAGTTTATATTTAAATTTTTGTTAATTTTAATTATATAATAAAACTGATCATTAAACTAATTTTAACAAGTTTTTCAAAAATGGAAATTTAACTTCTTTTTTTTTTAAAGGAAAAAAAAAATTCATGCTTAAATATAGATCAACTCCTATCACAACATTCTTGAGAATTTAATTTCCTAGGTAATCAGCCACTATTTAACATGCAAAATCCAATGGAATGGGGGACAAAGACTTGAGCAATCGCATTAGACAAAGACTTGTAAGTACTGCTGTAGTAGTTCCAACTAACGGCCTTAGTGACTTAGTCATCATGCAAGCCTGTCGAAATCCAATCAATTAAAATAATGGCCACGATGAGTCAAAGTGTCTCTTTGATTCTCAACCCCAAGTGATGATGGGGCTGTTTATCACACATGTAGACATATCACAGCATCTAAGCACGCGCAGTCACACAAAGGTACTAGAAAACGCGCTCTACCCTAATCAATGGCTCTTTCCATTCATCTCAAATCTTACGTCGTAGATTGCACTTATCACTAAAAATAGGGAAATCTGTGACACAGCTGTAAAGTTTCTGTCATAAAAAGTGACGATGGTGAGGAAAAAAAGAAAAAGAAATTTTTGATCGAGATGTGCGATATTTTGTCTTGCCGTTTTTGCGATATCTGTATTACAAGTCATTACCGTTTATGTTATACGCGTATACTACAAACGCGTTACTATCAGAAGATGTCACAACAGTAACGATCTTTTGTTATCAGTTCGCGGGATATTTTCTGCGTCCTCGGACACCACAACGTCCCCGTCACATATTCATTTACTATTATTTTATCTAATACATGTATAAAAAATAATTAAAGTAATTTCTACAACTACAGCAATATGCATGTGAAATTGACAATGAAGTTATCATGGGCTATTCTCCTGTGAAAGTAATAGTAATGGAAACAATGGAAATACACAACGCACGTGCCGATGTTGTTTATTATGCAAGAATGCGGAAATGACAGCAAAGCCAGAAATATTTTCAAATATGGAAACAACAAAACAATATTATATAAATATGTGTACAAAATGTTAAACGTGACAGATGCTTATACATACCCGAATGTCGTTAGTTGATTTGACAGCTGGCGAAAAGCATTCGGACCTCAGCCGCGCCATTTACAAACTAACACAACATTCGTCACTATTCGTTTGGTTCGACAAATTCAACGGAAATGGCCGATCTGGCAACGAGAATTATCGGAAAAGAAAATCTCCGTCGTCGGTTGCGTGCGCACACGTACCGGTTGTTTACAAATGGCGGTCTACTTGGTGTGTTTGACAGCTGGAGGAGGTGTTCCTATTTTCACGCGCACTAAAGGGGAATTGAAACCCGTAAGATGCTGTTTTGGGTAGCCACATAATTTACGTATTAACTTCAGCTAATATGGTTAATATTAGTTAAATAATGAATCCATAAACATGCAGTAAATAAACACATGTATGTAAGGGTTCGAAAGTCGTGGTAATAGATTAAATGGTAACTTACAACAATCCACGTTCTTGTTAAGGAAACTTTACAGTGCGCCCTTTAATATGGTTAAAAGTTTTCTTTAAAGACTGGTAAAACATAGAGAGGACTGGTTGTTATGGTAATCTGTGGGAAGACCATTCACTAAATATTTGTCTCACAACTTCAATAAAGTGTGGAAAAACTACCTACCATTCTCTTACCAGTTGTGTTTCCATCTAGACTAAATGGCTGAACTTTCTCTTGGAACTGTCAGTTGATATTATTGAATAATTAGGGTTATGGTTATTGTTTCAAAAACATTCCACTTTAGATCGGTTGACAGTACATTCATGTAACTGAACAATTGGGTACTTAGGTAAAAACCAGGTGAACAGACTTCCACTTACCTCATATTTCGAAATATTGTCCCCTACAGTACTTACCAAGAGAAAAACCTTCCGACTATATTATTGAAAATATTTATATCCAAACCTCTCCTACCTCAGTGACTCTTGTCTATCTTTCCAACAATGGATTATTTCTATATGGCTGATATTTAAAAGAATGGAGCTAAGCTAACCCAAATCCTAATTTGAAGATAAGAATTAGTAAAGAAAAAAAGTATAAACATAATGTTAATTAAATAATTTTTAAAGGAAGGGTGTTCAAATGGATATTTTACCATCCAAGCATGGCTTCATCCATGTAAATACATGTGTGTGTGTGTATATATATATATATATATATATACTAATTATACTTTTGATAAATTGTGTACATTGACAATCCAATTTAAGAAAAATAAGTTTATATGTTAGTTGTATTACAGGCAAAGGGACAGGATGGCATGGTAAATGCCTCAATCCCTTGGTGTAATTCGATCCCTGTATATGTTTTAGAGATTGTTAAGTCATTGTTTGTTAATATGCTATTTTGCAGCTTCCATTTCCAGTTATAGGATCATTAAATGCAGTTCATATGTTTGCCAGTAACCATGGTGTTACTTTGCAATCCACAACAACCAGTGGTTCGAAGATTGTTTGGAAAGTTTTTCACAACAGGTACTCCATTAACATCTGTTAAATAGTTCAAACACATTCCACAAGCATGTTTTATTGTTAAATATTTTGTGCAATATAAATTACTATATTGTGTGCATTCATAACATACTTTGGATACTACTGCATGATCATGGATTTATGCTAGGGTAAGTAATTTTTATTTAGCAAAATGGTCGGGGGTGGGGTGGCATTATATAGGGAATATACGGTAAGCATGAAAATAAGTAACTGAACGGTAAGTCTTTATTTTGCAAAATGGGTGGGGATGTTTAATCGGGAATATATGGTTAGCGTGAAAATAAGTAACTGAATTGTAAGTCATTTTTATTTTGCAAAATGGATGGGGGGTGTTTATTAGTGAATATACGGTAAGCGTGAAAATAAGTAACAGAACCAAATAGAACTGAACTGAATCAAATTTAGGTTTTAAAATGTTTTTAAATTTATTTTACAGCATAACTTTAATAGTTGCTACTCGAGATGACCACAGTGATGACTGCCACCTCGCCAAGCTCCTGGACAACATCTTCCAAGCCATGGTTCTCATGTACGGGTTCGAAGACGTCACTAACATAAAGAATGTCGAACGCTTTAAGAGGGAAATCAAGGTATGTTTGCAGTGTATGTTCTTATTGTAATCTTAGTATTGGCTCCAGCACATAGTGAATGCTCGGAAAGGCTCAGTGGGTGGGTAGGTGAACACCACTTACACTGACCAGTGGTCCACAACTAGTTTACCATAAGCTTACGGATAATGCAGATAAAAGATCCCTTGCTGCTTACTGGTAAGAGTAACTAAATTGTAATCGAAGCAGCCCTTGAAATTTCTGTGCTGGACAGACAGCGCAGTAAGCTGAGTTGTGTGCCCAGGACAGCATGCTTTGACCTTAATTGGATAAAAGCATGAAAATAAGTACAACCAACCAACCAGCCTAAGAGAGTGTCCAGGCAATATGATTTGGGGGGTGGGGGTGGGGGGATTTGTAAGATAGTTAAATGAATGTAAGTAATGGTTTATAACTACTCTAACTAAATGAAAAAAATGCTGCTGGATCAGGCAATTTTGTCTCTTAATGGGAAATTCTGTTTGGAACTTGTGTTAATTTTATATCTTAAATGTGTCTTCTCTTTTGGTTGTTGTTCATCATTTCATAAGGTCAGTGTTCAGTGATTATTCTTTTGATGTCTGAACTTATATATATATTAATATATATTTCTATGCATGTTCCAAATTGCGTCCTAATCTGAAATGTGACATATTTTTACTTTTAGGTTTACTGTAAATAAACAGGTTGTGATACACACAATATCACCAGAGATGTGTTGGCAGTAGTTTCAATCAAATAAATGTAAAATAAATGCAGAAAATAACAACTAAAATATTGTTTGTGACCCTACTCTTTAGCATTTTTTGCATCATAATAATCATTTTTTGTTTCAACTGTATCATTATGAATAAAAAGTATCACTATTACTACAGCTGTATAATTATGTTTGAAGCTACTGTACTTACATTCAGGGTTCTTGTAAACATTCACAAAGTGGAAGTGAACTACACTACTGTGTATCATGGACTCAGTCTGAGTAGAGTGTTTGTTCAGTGGTGAGAAAATTACCAATAACAATATGAAGCTGCTAGGAAGGGAAAACAGCATGTGGCAAGAACCGTTTAATAAATCTAGCTGTCTCCGATGTTTGCATTGTTCTGGCTCCTAGACATACAACTCTTGTTATCTAACCATACTTGAATCTATCCATTATAGAATTGTTCAATAGCCCAACCTTAGACCACTCACATTTTATTAAGAGTAAACCTGTTTAGAAAGACCACCTTTCTATTGATCCGTATCATCTAATTTAGTATAGTATGACCTTTATTAAGATATATTGGGAACAATATTCCATCACTCTACCAGAGTTTATCTCAATTCTTACAACTTCATGGCACTCTTGTTATCTAACCATACTTGAATCTATCCAGTATAGTATGACCTTTATTAAGATATGTTGGGAACAATATTCCATCACTCTACCAGAGTTTATCTCAATTCTTACAACTTCATGGCACAGGAGTCCATGACAATGTAGTTTTTTTTAAATCCTTCATCTTTTAAAATATAATGTTACGTGTCCATTTCAAAATTAGATGTAGATAAATAATTATTTTTTATTTGGACATCTAAAGTAAATTTTCTGTAACTTTGCTTGATGTATAGTAAAATAATAAATATGTTTTAAAAGCCTATTTTATGATTAAATAGAATGTAATTGTATTTCCATAATTTTCATTTATGGAAATATTATGGGATTTAGATTACTGGATTATCCTTTTAAAATGAACCTTGTTTTAAGGATACACTTTTTGTTGTTCCATTTGTGGATGCTTAACATAGGTTGATTTTGTTGTGAAAAAATAATGATATTTTATCCTGAAAAAAATTGTAGAAATCTTATGAAAAATAATCAGTTGAATTTGTATTCTGTAAAATTAAAGTTTGTTTATTTAACAATGCCTCTAGAGCACATTGCTTTTTATCTTATCATCGGCAATAGGACGTTAATCATAATATGGTCATTCTGACATATTTATTTAAGCAGCAATTGGTCTTATATGCACTGTCATATACAACAGACAGGACAGCACATGCCACAGCCTTTGATGAACCATTTGTGGACCACTGGTTGGAACAGAAAATAACCCAGACTGCAAATGGGTTCACTGAGAAGAATTGATCTAACAACCAACCAATTCTCAGGCGGACATGCTACCGTTTGAGCTATATCCTGCTCCCGTATTCTGTGAAAGATCATGTTTAAAAAATCTCATTTATATGTTATATGTAAACAGCTTAAACATGTATCTTGCTGTACCAAGATGAAGGGATTTTCGAAGTACTTTTACCACCAAAAAAATGAAAAATAAATAAATAAAAGTCTAATTTATCTGTTTATCAATAATATTGCATCAGCCATGCTTTTAAGTTTAACAGAATCAAAATTACTAATTCAAATAAATCAATTCTAAATTTTCTAGAGTTTGTGCAAATTGGACATAAAACCAAATTTGATAGATAAAATCTCTTCCACTTACATTTATTTTTATTTACAATTAAATTATCAACAGCCCACGACGATAACACTTAAATTAATCTAACGTAGACCCTGGAACTAATTGGTTGAAAACCATTTTAATATTTTATCATTCCACGTTATTATAGTCTTATCATTCTTCTTCTCTAAATCATTCATTGTCTGCATTAAAATATTAAAACTCGCCTAAAATACAAAGCTGTTAATGAGGAAATTGCTTTGTAAATAAGAAAAGAAATAATTTTATTATTAATACATTTTTAAACAAAAATAAGCACAAGGTTATTGACTATTTTTCATAGACAGTAATTGGTTTTATGGAACGTCATACACACAACAAAGCACGCGATATAATGGAAGACAATAATTATTAGAGCATATGACGTATAGATATATACTTTACAAAGCTCGTTTGATTAATGTGTTTGGTTATCAGAAAGAGTTTGTGGATATTAAAGATATAAATCGGGAAATCAATACATGGGCATTGAGGGAAACACAATTTCATACTTAGTCAGAATTAATAGACAGTATATTTTTCTCTGTTCAAAGAGCAAAATAAAGCGTCCATTGGCGACATCAAAGTGAGGAATCATTATGGAAACTTGCGGCCATGTTTGTTCAGTGATAACTTTTTAATAGATCAATAAAAAATAAAAAAGATGTCATTAAATGCAATGGACGTGATGTATGTAAATGTTTCGCAGCCAAACAATCAGTTTTGATGTCCAGAAAATTACACGAGATCAATATTGTGAAATATATACCAGTATCTTTTATTGACGGCTGCCACTTTTCAATTATCTTACAAATACATATGAATTAAGTGTATTGATTATTCTATCAGTGTGGTAGATGGATGGAGACAGATATCCCGGTATAAGGTATGCCGGTGTGGTATTCTTGCGATAAATATCTCATTTTGGTGAAAATAAGCTCTAACACATTGTCCGTGTACAATATGTGATGGGTTATTTATACTGAGTGACACCAAGAATGGCAGACCATTAATGGACGTTTGAAGATGAATAAAAGAGTCAGATTATTAAAATGTCGTTATAAATATGAACAGGAGATAGAACATTATTTTTAATTAGTAATTTATTTTTTTACTTTATGTGTGATACAAAATTGTTTTAATTTGTAATTTATTTTTTACTTTACATGAGATACAAAATTATTTTTAATTAGTAAATTTTTGTTTACTTTACATGAATGAGGTTCAGAATTATTTTAATTAATAATTTATCTTTTACTTTACAAAATTATTTTAATTAGTAATTTATGAGATATAAAATTATATTAATTAGTAATTTATTTGTTTACATGAGATACAAAATTATTATAATTAGTAATTAAGGAGATATAAAATTATTTTAATTTGCAATTTATTTTCACTTTACATGAGATGGAAAATTACTTTAATTAGTAATTTATTTTTATTTTATATGAAAACAAAAATGTGAGTTGTTGAGTGTAACCTCCCACCCATCTAAACTGCAACATTCCCCTTCCCTCCCCCTGCCTGCAACATTCCCCTTCCCCTACCTGCATAAATAAAATTGAGTTGTAAATATTAATGTTAATCATGAGGCTGTGAGTTTTTAAAAAGGAGATGACATAAAGAAAATCACCTCATGATATGTATAATTAAAAACGAGATATTGAAGAGGTAACTCCCATGATAATTCATTCGTTCAATTATGGGCACCCTCTGGCAATTCATTTCATTAATGGCTCATTTCACGTTACATTATACTTAAGACTTTTTTTTTACTTACTCAATAATGTTATCTCATACATTTTTGATTCGTGATATATGTAATATTACATTGTTTCCCTTCAAAATAAATGCAATGGCTGACTTATAACATTTTCTTAGAGATTTAGATTTTAATACATTACGTATGTTACATTTTTGCGGAATGGGCCTAATTGCTTTGCATCACTTAGAAACCACATCAGTATTACCATAGCTCTGCACCAGGCTCATGAAAACTTATAATATACTCAACAAAAAAAGAAAGGATGCTTGTTGAAATATTGAATATTTTTTTAACGTGCCATTTCACCATAATGAAAAATCACGGTGCATGCACAACTTATGATATTACTGAATGCACATGCTTCCTACTAAATGGTGTGGTTATCTTATTCGATAATTTCTGCCATGAATGTTTTCTGGTTTATGAAATAAATGACTTGATTACATGCATACTTTCTTTTTTTGTTGAGTATACTCATTGTTTAAATTATTATTAGATATGTTTGTGAATGTTTTTGGTTTTGTCTGTTGTTGAATTTCTCGACAAGAAACACGAACTGTTTTCCGAGTGTTGGTTTACATGATGATTAAATATACAGGGACATTAAATATATATATCATCATATTTGACAACAAACAGCCGCTTGGGTTCTGGATGCGTATATTGAATTAGTGGGATTTTTATACTTTCTTTTTTCTGTAGACAAGCTTACAAAGTTAACTGAGCAAATTTGCAAAGCGTTCAAATAGAAAGGTGTTAAAATTATCAATTTTCAGTGACATTTTATATTGACGGTTTGTACATATTCTATGTTTAAACTGTATCAGCAGTAGAAATTAATAAGTATTTCCACTCACCTTGGTTTTAATATGGTTGTTTAATGAGTCTTATCCACCCCAACACAAAATACAAATATTACCTACTGGTGGATCACTCACCTTGGTGACTAGTAACCTAGACTAATCCCCATAATAAATCACCAGTCACCTCATTATTGGATCGAGCTGATTGGTTATGCTTATTTTTGTTCTTATGTTCAATTAAGTTTCAAGCATGCCGTCCTGGGCACATAACTCAGCTTCCTGTTCTGTCTGTCCAAACCTTAAGTTTCAAGCATGCTGTCCTGGGCACATAACTCAGCTATTCTGTCTGTCCAAACCTTAGTGTTAGTAGGAGATATGGCTATTCTGTCTGTCCAAACCTTAGTGTTAGTAGGAGATATGGCTATTCTTATCAGTAGGTTGGTTGATTGTATTTATTGTTGTGCTTATATCCAATTAAGTTTCAAGCATGCTGTCCTGGGCACATAACTCAGCTTCCTGTTGTGTCTGTCCAAACCTTAGTGTTAGTAGGAGATATGGCTATTCTTATCAGTAGGTTGGTTGGTTGTATTTATTGTTGTGCTTATATCCAATTAAGTTTCAAGCATGCTGTCCTGGGCACATAACTCAGCTTCCTGTTCTGTCTGTCCAAACCTTAGTGTTAGTAGGAGATATGGCTATTCTTATCAGTAGGTTGGTTGGTTGTATTTATTGTTGT
>JAULBS010133383.1:0-13250 GCA_032355785.1 Symmetromphalus regularis | reverse complement strand
TCCGATAAGCAGCAAGGGGTCTTTTATATGCACTATCCCACAGATAGGACAGCACATACCATGGCCTTTGATGAACCAGTTGTGGACCACTGGTTGGAACGGAAATAGCTCAAACTGCATTACGGTCCACTGAGAAGGATCGATCTGACGACCCACTGTTTCACAGGGGGTCACGCTACCGTTTGAGCTACATTCTGCTCCTGTTTGAAATAAGTCAGGAATGTAATCATTTGTTCTAATGTGTGTGTTTGTTTGGTTACTGAAAACCAGTGTGGTGGCTAGAGGTATTGTCTGAAATAACAATCTAATTTAATAAACAGCAAATGCAATATTTGTGCAGCCTTTTGTTACTGAAAAAACAATGTGTAGTTATATTTTCTGAAATAACAGTAAGTAATTTAATAAACTTTGCAAATGTAGTATACTCAACCAAAAAAGAAAGTATGCATGTTGAAATATTTTCATTTCATGGGCTGGTCACAGTAATGGTTCATTGACAGCAAACGTGAACAACTTGTGATACTACTGCACACACACACCTCCTCCTAAATGGTGTGGTTATCTAATTCCAGAATTTTAGCCATCATTGTCATCGGGTTTATAATTAACTGCTGGTATAAAGTAGGTTTGTCTGTAAAATCAACCAAACTATTAATTGCCCTAATTAACTGCAAATATAAACTGTTGTAAACAAGTTTATAAATGGATGTAAAAACAAACAATTGGTGCAATGATTCAGAGAGACAGAAATACACTTGTAAATTCCACCTTTCTTCTGAGAGCACCACTATAATGACCTATGATAGTGGATGAAAGGAGTCAAGCAGTGGTTAAGCTATCGGACTTGAAGCTGGTAGGTACTGAGATCAAATCTCAGTCGAGGCATGTGACAGGTATTAGTAATAATTACTCTGTGTATAGCCTCACAGTACAGATGGACTGGTAAACTCTATATCTAATGGAGTGGAACGCAGCTCAGTGGCACAGCGTTCGATTAAAGTGTATATGTTATTAAATTTGTCCCACAGTCATAACTTTTTCTCTGAGGTGAAAGAAGTGTGGGAAAAATTGTTACTTAAATCTTGTCATATTAATCAGTTTGGGTCGGGGGCAGGGGGGGGGGGGGTAGAGGGGTTTGCTCACTGGATCTGTCTGGCTATTTTTGTATTCCAGGTTGTGCTCTGCAAGGTTCAATGGCTAGGTGTATACCACTTGCACCGACCAGTGGTCCACAACTGGTTTATCAAAGGCTGTTTATGTGCTATCGTGTCTGTGAGAAAGCACATAAAAGATCCCTTGCTGCTAATCAGAAAGAGTAGCCTATGTGTTGGTAGTAGGTTTCATCTAAAGATAATGAGTACAAAACATGCTATATCTGACACTAATAGCCACAGAATGTACAAATTGCTGGGATGTTGTTAAAGAACTAATCCCGTCGTTCTCGTGACGTGATGTTATTATTTTATCCACCATGCAGTAATGGGAATATTGTAAAAGAAGAGACAGTAAAAGTAAAGTAGGTTGTTTTATTTAACGACATCTCTAGAGCACATTGATTTTTATCTTATCATCGGCTATTGGAAGTCAATCATATGGTCATTCTGACATATGTCTTTAAAGGAAACCTGCTGCTACCACATAGGCTACTCTTTCTAATAAAAAGCAATGGGTCTTTTATACTCACCATCCCACAGACAGGACAGCACATACCATGGCCTCTTAAGGACCAATTGTGGACCACTAGTTGGAACAGAAAACAGCCCAGATATCAAATGGGTCCACTGGGAAGGATCGATCCCACGACCGACCGCTTTACTTGATGAAAGGAGTCAGAGACTGTTGATCCCACTAGGGTGGGTGACTGCTGTGCTAGACAGTTATTAATGATAATTACTCTATGTATAGCCTCACAGTACAGATGGACTGGTAAACTCTATATCTAATGGAGTGGAACGTAGCTCAGTGGCACAGCGTTCGATTAAAGTGTATAAGTTATTAAATTGGTCCCACGGTCATAACTTTTTTCATTTAGGGAAAGAAGTATGGGAAAAATTGTTACTTAAATCTTGTAATATTATTCAAGAGCACATTGATTTTTATCTTATCATCGGCAATTGGACGTCAATCATATGGTAATTCTGACATATGTCTTTAGAGAAAACCTGCTGCCATCACATAGGCTACTCTTTCCGATAAGCAGCAAGGGGTCTTTTCTATTCACCATCCCACAGACAGGACAGCACATACTACGGCCTTTGATTAACCAGTTGTTGACCATAGGCTAGAACAAAAAATAGCCCAAAGAGCATATGGATCCACTGAGAAAGGTCGATCCGATGACCAACAGAATCACCAGTGGACACTCTACCATTTGAGCTACATCCCACTCCTCCATTCCATTGTATGACGACAATTTTAATAATAATAATAAAAAAATAGAAAAGATTTGCGTTAGCCTGCAGTGCCCAATGTATATCACCAGCGAAGCATCAAATAATCAAATTTCTTCTGATGTTCGAAGCTAAATCCGACGGCATTATCTACTCTTGCCTCCGCGTGAGAAGTGATAATCAGCATCTTCACTAGCAAGTAAATCTGAACCGGCCACCATCACATGGGAGTAATGTGTCGTCTGCGCAGTGTCAGTCCGTGTTTCTGTCACTCAGAAACCATAATGGCTTCTGGGAATACACCTACCAGTAAGTCATTAATTTCAAAATGGCTCCCGCAGGCATTTTTATTAGTTCTCGTCAAAGGCTAAAACTCATTGAATTTTTGCTAAAATGTATATTAGTTTTTTTGTAATTGAAGCTAATGTTTATTATTATCCATAATCCGACATCACAATGGGATTTATTTGTTTTGTTTCGGTCATTTACTTTGAGATTATCATCCACTGTTGGCTAAAGTTTAGCTCAAAGAATATAAAATCAGAAATGAGACACGAGAACATGTTTGAAAAGAATATAAAAATCCCATGCAACTGCATGTTTAACATATCATGTACACACTGTAAAATTATTTCAGTACATTTCAGCTTTAACTTCAATTACTTCTATTGTTATGGTAAGAAAATAAAATAATTTATTACCCCAGTCGGCACTCATAACTGAGAAATATTTTTCATATTTTCTCGATGAGAAAACATTGGTTTAACAAGGCATTTCATTGGGTCGTTCTGGCTGTTATGACCAATAAGCTTGCCTGTACTAAATATGACTTAAATATGACTTAATTTTAATTTTGTAAAAGTGCAAATGAACAACGTAACATAATCCATAACGTTATAGGATAGCATTTCTCTAAACTGTTGCAGTTAGAAAGTTTAAAGAATAAAATGATTAAAATTGTGTGGGTAATAAATAGAATATTAAACTCGTTATTATTATTATCAAATTTATGTCCCTAAAGCTTGTGACAAAGAAAAATTATT
Source organism: Symmetromphalus regularis (assembly GCA_032355785.1). Classification (NCBI taxonomy): domain Eukaryota; kingdom Metazoa; phylum Mollusca; class Gastropoda; order Neomphalida; family Neomphalidae; genus Symmetromphalus; species Symmetromphalus regularis. The sequence goes on along the minus strand of JAULBS010133383.1, from coordinate 9,817 downwards.
TCACTCAGGACAAAAATTTAATATATATAATAACTTGTTTAATGTCCTCTATTTAATGGTCACACTTTTGTTAAATTATCCCTTTGACTTTTAAAGATACATACTCCACGTCAAGAGAAGTGGGCATTAAAAACACCAGTGTGTTTAATTAAAAAAGAAGTGAAAAAAAAACAGGAAGAAATTCCTTTTAAACAGTTTACACTGCATACATAATATACAAACATATTTTATATGTGGTCAGTGGTTCCAACATGTTAAAAATCACCAGTTAGTGACTGGTAAAAAGTAAACATTTCAGCCCGTTTTTAGGTATAGGGTTTGCTGTCTATAAACTGAATAGCAGGGATTTACCGGAATCGCAAAACCTGCGTAAAGGATGCAATAAAATGTCATGTAAAAATATCTACTCATCAATTGTATTAGAAATGGGGTTTATTGTCTATTAACTGAATACTATATCAGTAGTGGTCACTGGTTGGAACATGTCAGAAAGTAACGGACTCATTGGATGGAAATTAACACGACTCCGTAGAGATATTTAAAAAGCATTAATCAAGAGATCAGCTTCCATTTAGCTCTAATCCGTTTAGCATCTCTTCATTAGTGCTACTTTCTTCCCTTCGGCTGACCAGTGGGACCGAACCAAATCCAATCCAATATCCAAGTGAACATCATACAGATATGCAGTGGGACATTTCAGAAAACACAATCTAAAAAAATAGGAGCTGTGTTTTTGTTTTTTCATATTTTTTTATAGTTTTTTTTTTCTTTTATGAAAAATAACTCAGTACCAAAATTCCTCATCAGAATAGTTTAGAATAGTGGTATACTGCTAAAAAAAATAGTTAGGAGCTGGTTTATTTTATTATTATTTTTTTAATGAAAAATTACTCAGTACAAAGTGCACTTTACATTTTACCCATTCCCAACAATTTCAACATGTCTGGGGTGAGATGACACACATTTTACCTATCCCCAGCAATTTCAACATGTCTGGGGTGAGAAGACAAGCATTTTACCTATCTCCAACAATTTCAACATACCTGGGATGAGAAGACAAGCATTTTACCCATCCCGACAATTTCAACATACCTGGGGTGAGAAGACAAACATTTTACCCATCCCAACAACTTCAACATACATGGGATGAGAAGACAAGCATTTTACCCATCCCAACAACTTCAACATACCTGGGGTGAGAAGACAAGCATTTTACCCATGCCCAACAATTTCAACATACCTGGGATGAGAAGACAAGCATTTTACCCATCCCAACAATTTCAACATGTCTGCGGTGAGAAGACAAGCATTTTACCCATCTCCAACAACTTCAACATGCCTGGGGTGAGAAGACAAGCATTTTACCCATCCCCAACAATTTCAACATGCCTGGACTGAGAAGACAAACATTTTACCCATCTCCAACAACTTCAACATGCCTGGGGTAAGAAGACAAACATTTTACCCATCCCAAACAACTTCAACATGCCTGGGGTGAAAAAACAAATATTGAAATGCTTCTATTTCTAGGTTCAATTCCACATTGAGATAAGACCAACCAAGACTTACCTATAAGCCATATGATGACAAAAGAAAAAAACAGCCTATTTTATCTTCAAGAAAAGCCATTCAATAAGTTTCTAGCATGCATCCAACCCATATGTTACAGACAAAAAAGTGACAATTCAGTGCAAAAAACCTTGAAAGAATTCATTGTTCGGACATTTAATGTAACTGGGTAGTATGGCTTCAAAGGAATATTAATTACAAACCAAGGTCTTTCTAAGACGTTCAAGACACAGTTGACTACATCTCAAATGACTTCACACCGGAGCGACAGAATACGTGGGTTAGAAAGAGCACTGTCGCAATAATGAAACCTATAAATCAATCCGGTTTAGCAAGGTTTGTAGATTACACAGATATTAATCAAATCTTCAAACAATAAATATAAATATACCGTATTATTTCTATTTATGGCACCTAGGCGCGATGCAAAATGGGCTTGCTAAATTAGAGTACTAGACAACGTTTTGTAATATGTGTAAAAAAAAAAAAAGCTTTGCCCAGTGGAACATTTTATACCTACACGGGCAGAAAACTGATCTTTTCACAAGGGATTTAGTAAACTTTTAGTTAGATGTTCTGAACTTCAAACACGTTTTTCAATATCCTCTGTGTGTGTGTGTGTGTGTGTGTCTGTCTGTCTGTCTGTCCAGAAAGGTTCAAACATGCTCCCTATGTGTACACACCTGACACTAGTTCAGAGAATGTACCTAAGGCAAGAAAGCGGAGGGAAGGAGTTGCTGGCAAGCTATGGCGAAATATTATTGAAATTAGTTGAAGAATTTATTTCAGAGGGAATTTTGATACATCAGTTAATTAGGTTGAAGGTAATTTAGATGCAAATTTTAAGGTTAGCCAATGTAAAAGAAAAAGAATTTCGGCCTAATTAACTAGAAATATATTTTTGAGGGAATTATCTAAAATTGAAAGTCTGATAACCTGAGCCACAACTTGCCATGAAGCATGTTAAACGACTGATTTAAGTATTAAGGTTAATAATAAATGTATTGATAAATACTGGATGTAAATGATAAAAATATTGCCTGAAACAAAGGTTTGTGTGTAATTTTCTGTTGAAAAGCACTTGGTAATGTTACTATCCATGCATTGAAGCTAATTGTAACTTATGTTTAAAAATATTGCCTGAAACAAAGATTTGTGCGTAATTTTCTGTTGAAAAGCACTCAGTAATGTTACAATTCGGTATGGAAGTTAATTGTAACTTATGTTTAAAAATATTGCCTGAAACAAAGGTTTGTGCATAATTTTCTGTTGAAAAGCACTTAGTAACGTGTCTATCATTAAAACAAGCAAAACAATGAAACCACTGAACCTATTCTGGTCTTTCATTAATCGACGAGAATAAATTTTTGATTTGTGAAACATTAAAAATGGATGGTGTTTGTCTGAGTATAACCCTGGAGACGGCCGGATGACGCAATTAAACACGTAGTACTGCAGACGCTTGATGGATGATCTCTTACATTCACAACTGAGCAAAGAGCAGGTATAAAGTACTCCCATCTTAATAACCAGCATGTTAATCCTCGAACATGTATAAACAGATTAACGTTAGAGTCACAAATTGTTTTTAACACTAATAAAGCAATGAGAAACATCTATTAGATTATCATCCTCACCCATATCTTCTCAACATATTGATTTAAGTTTTGCAACTCATTATACAACAAATAAAATGGACGGGTGGAAAGTCTGTTAGCAGTAAAAGAATTCAACAGGATTGAATGGAGAAGAAAGTTCAGGTTGGGTTTTTACCCCCTGCCCCCTTCCCCTCTAATCCGTGGTGCCCTTTTTTTGTGACAATATTTACATTTATTAAATTGTAGGAGCCCTTCAAATCGCACCCCTATTAAGTCGTGCAACCCCCACCCCCACATTTAAATGACTGTGCTGCTACTGAAGTTGTTAGCTAGATGGAAGGGAACATTCAGAGGTTCAAATTTTGAAAAAAATTAAAACCCAATCCCTTTAAGTATGGGGTGTTTGTGTTCCAGAGCATAATATGGAATAACTGCTTGAAAATAATAAAAATGTACATGCATACATATATGTACATACAGACACATATGTACATACAGACACTTGTATGGTTGTTTAAAGATCCTCTAGCATAAAAAAATATATATCTGTGATTGAGGAAAACAGACAGACAGACAGACAGACAGACAGACACAGGGAGAGACTTGTATAGTTGTTTATTAACACCTCCAGCACAAAAAAATAAATATCTGCTATTGGGAGAAACAGACACACAGACAGACAGACTGTTTTTTCCACTGGATGTCTACGTTCCCCAAAAAGCACCTTTCCACAAACAACCAAGCATTTAATCTCAACACATCCCGGAAATCATAGAATTTCAAAGCAGCTCACTTTTCACAAGTAGGAATGATTCAAAGGACTTGTAAAAATAATGTTAAGAACAATTTGTTTTCTTCAGTTTAAAAAAAACATGCTCCGCCCTTGTGTTTCGGCAGTAATTTGGTCACAATGTCTGTGTACACGCAGCATGAGCTCGAAGACAACACAGATGGAATAAAACGTGAAACACTAGCAGTCGGAGTAGAGATCGTATCTCTCGTAATCTGCAGCTGTCAACAAAGTGAACAGTAAAATGAAGGAAATGTTTTTTTAATGCAGTCAAGTCTTATAAACTAAGATACTGAACCAGAATGTATCTCTTTAGGATGCAGACTGACAAAAGTGAGGTGAGGTATTTTTTATATACGGGTCCGCATCCAATTTGGTTCGGACCCATCTCCCCCGGGTCCAATGTCCTAAGACTAGGCCACCGGGTCCGGGGAAGAGGTTAGTGTTAGTAGAAGACTTGAAACCCGCTGCTTTTTTCTATAAACAGCAAGGGATCTTTTATATGCACTAACCCACAGACAGAATAGCACATACCACAGCCTTTGTTAAACAAGTTGTGGACCACTGGTCAGTGTAAGTGGTACTCACTCTGGGTTGGAGCCGATACTGAGATTAAAAATTCCATTCTTCGACTGAGATTTGATCTCAGTACCTACCAACTTCGAGTCCGATAGCTCAACTACAGCGCCACGGAGGCCGGTGGTACTTGCATAATCCACTAATGTTACCAGTCCTAAATGTGTCCAAGCCATAAGTCACGTGATATGTTTCATTCATTTGTAACTTGTAATCTGTAATTTGTATTTGTTTTGTATTTACAGATGAATATAACTCAATGTTAATAAAGAATTAATTCCTTAACAATCATGGCGGGTGTCTGCTAACATATCTGATTCTATTGTAAGACCGATGAGGCCCTTTAAAACCCTGAGTAATGCTTTGTATAACTTCATTCATTGATCTCACATGCAATGACAATGACAAAGACTTTATTCCCATAAACCGTAAAGTTACAGTGTTGAGAGAAATAATACAATTATATAAATTTACAAATTAAAGCAGCACATGCGTGGAAAGTTAACGTGGAGGAAAAACTCTCTCACATATTGTTCTTATTAATGTACATATCTTATTAATGTACATTGTTTCTTTAAAATATATATATTTGAATTATTAAACAAATCATGATATGCAACTACATTAGGATATTTCCTATATTTTTCTGGTAGATATGTTCTCACATCTAATAAAATAGCATCAGTATATTTAAAAATATAATGGAATTCGTCACCAATTTTGTTAAGATTACATAAATTACAAATTCCATTTTCTCTAGGAATATTATACCATCTTCCCGTTTCAATGGGTAATTTCACATTGCCGGTTTTAAATTTACATAAAATATTTGAATTCTTTCTAAACGGCTTTACAAGATAATCTTCTAATTTTAATTTATCTTTGAACATTCTATAATTGATACCTTTAGATGCTATTTCATTTTCATTATTCCAGTTTTGTACAAATTGATCATATAGGATCTGGGATACTTTCTTACGTAACCATCTCACATTAATACAATTATGAGACATCCAAACATATGACAGTCCACATTCATCTAGAATAGTTTTAACAAATGTGTTCCATGATGAATCAATAGTAGATAATAAACAATACAATAAAGATGACATCACATTAACATTTTAGTCAACAAGATTTCTCCAGTAAGTAATCATTCGAGTCTTTATAGAAATGGAAAGTGGATATCTTCCTAGTTCACCATAAACCATGAAGCTAGGAGTACATTTATTAAAATTTAGTAAATATTACAAAATTTCAAGTGAAGTCTTTCAATTAATTGTAAATTAGTGAAACCCCAGGTTTCACGTCCATATAATAATATTGGCTGAACCGTTTTATCAAGTAAATCAAGAATAAATCAAAGGAGAGATTATTCTGGCAACTCTTGGGTCTACAATATACATAGCTTAGAGGATAAAGTTGTGTCATCAGCGTGTGAAATAAAATCAAAAACGTAATTCTCTATCCTTGAATATTTTGTGTGTCTGAGTGTGGGTGTATAATCTGGCCTTGAGGGGGATGAAACAGCCTAGCCAAAATAATAGCCCAGGTTATAAACTGGGCTAGCCCAGAATATACCCGTGTTATAAAATTGGATAGCTCACTTTAACCCCGGGTATGGGCAGGGGTTACATCTTGGGCTGTTACACCGGCTCCAACCCAGCGTGAGTGCTCCGCAAGGCCTAGTGGTTAGGTGTTTATCACTTACACCGACCAATGGTCCACAACTGGTTAATCAACGGCTTTGGTATATGTTATCCTATCTGTGGGATAGTGCATATAAAAGATCCCTTGCTGCTAATCGATAAGAGTAACCTCATTAGTGTGGCGGCAGCGGGTTTCGTGTCTTCTACTAACACTAATCTCTGTCTTGGATAGTAAGCACAGGAAGATGAGCTGTCTGCCTATAACTGAATCCTAATTGGATATAAGCACGTAAATAAATACAACCAACATACCAATGATTCTTTATTATATGTTACTGCCCGTAGTAGAGTGAGCTCCGTAGAGCAGTAAAAAATAGTAAAGTTTGTTTCATTTAACGACGCTTCAAGAGCACATTGATTTTTATCTTATCATCGGCTATTGGGCGTCAATCATATGGTCATACTGACATATGTATCAAGAGGAAACCCGCTGTCGCCACATAGGCTACACTTTCCGATAAGCAGCGAGGGGTCTTTTATATGCATTATCCCACAGACAGGACAGTATATACCATGGCCTTTGATGAACCAGTTGTGGACCACTGGTTTCCATAGAGCAGCTTCTGAAAACGACCTGTTCAGGAATACTATTTTAGGACGTCCATTTAAGAACGAAATTAGCACGTGAAATGTCGATAATAATTTTTTTTTTTCTTTATCTTTGACTAAATGAAAAATCCCTGAAATTGTCCGTGGCAATCGGCAATGCCGTGAAGATTGCCGCGGAGGTTTTCATCCTCCGCGGCACTTTACTTCCAGCGGACGAATTTTTGTTTTTCGCTGTGTACTTTTTTCTTATTATTTTATAGAGTGGTATTTAGGTACATGTACCTAAATGCCAGTTCACGTAGTGTCAAGACGTCGTATTACTCAATAAAAACAATAAATGTGAAATATATATATAGCCGGTAATTTCAGTAGTCGCATCTGTGTATATTCAATGTTGTGCATATTACTCATTGTACTATATAATTTTTTATGTTTATTGATATTAATTCGGCGTCTTAATAATTATTGCAACTCATTATACATTAATAAAACTAGTATTCCACGCCAGTTCAACGGTTTCTGTCTTTTATGAGATATTCCCGTGAAAGCAAAACAGCCCTCGAGGCACCATATTCTCATTATTAAAAATAAAGTATACTTTACGCTAAAATTGCCATTTAAAATGCTGTGGACACTATTTCCCTACAGAATTTATTTTGCCGTTCATATTTTAATAATTTCAGGGATTGAATGTACATGTATCTAATCTTTCAAATTCAATTTTGGTGACAAAAGAAATACATACAATTCGTAAACATGTTTTATTCATTCTAAGTCATATACTACAAATATACAGATAACAAAACATTAAGTTTAATAAAGAAAAATGTATTCAAATAAAACGCATACCAAGGCACATACGAACGCATTTACACATACGTACACGCGTAGACACACGTCAACACGAGCGTGCTCACACACACGCGCGCGCGAGCATATACATATATTTATTTATATTCAACACGTATATATTCGATCAAACTATGACACTGCATGAAATGTTTTAAATTTTTTCGGAACGCCAATTAAAACCCCTTTTTTGCAAAGACGTTATAAGAATAATACATTTATTTATCAGATCAAAGTTAAGTATGGCCTCAGACATCATTTTAGTTAGTGCTGTGTCATATAGGAAAAAAATCCTAGATATTTTTCCAAAGTTTTTATTAATCCGTGATGAAAAGAAGTATAGTTTTTTTTTATATGCAAATAGTGTTGTCGATTTGTCAAATTGAAAGCACAAACAAATTTCATGGAAAATTAATAAGGAAGCGATTAAATTTAAAATAACTGTATATTAGTCCATGTAGATTGTGATTTATGTAAAGAAAACAAGAATCGATAATGAATTTAAATGCAAACACAAATACAGGGTGTAAATACTTGGAAAGGACAATAGTACCAACCTCTAAATGATTTAATATTTTTAGCAGTAAAATACACAAATACAACAACACACTTCAAAAACTAATATGCTGCCGGGGCTTTTTTTTTTTTTTTTCATGTTTTTTTTTTTTTTTTTTTTTTTTTTTTTTTTTTAAAATTTAAATTTTTTGGCTAAATACAGTATAGTACGTAAAATAGACAAAAATTATCTAACAATGTTCAAACGAAATTAGTATTCGGAAGTTGATCCAGTACATAATGACCAATAAAGAAAAATGAACATTACTTTCATTACTAACTTGTGATGGTCACTTCTTTGTAAGAGTAATATGTTACTAATATTTCACCTGAGTCTGTTATAATTTTCACCATATTTGCAGTTTTTTTGTTTTCTTTCGTAATTGTGGAGTATCCCATTGACAGTGCACATTATTTCTTTGTATAATGGAATGACCTGAGAGACTTGTCACGTATTGTTGGCTCTTTGAGAAAGTCCTCTTTCGTGTTTAGCCAGTTTTAAAAATATATTTATTCATCATTTATGTTTCACAGTTTGCACTATTTGGATTATGTCAAAGATTATTTTAAAATAAAAACATCCAAGTTGGCAATTATAGTAGACATTTTGGTGTCAGACGTATGCTATTTGAGACACTTAGACCACAGAAGAAAATAACTGGCACCATAGAGCATTAAAGGGCCTTAACATAAAGCACGACACATACAACATCCTTTATTAAATTACATAAGTTATGGACGGCAGGATAAAATGGCAAATAGTATATAATACACTATAGACAATACGAAATGTTCAAGAAATATTAATCGCACATTTTATGAGTATTTTAAATATAAACAATGCATAATCATTTTTTTTTTTTTTTTTACGAAAAGGCAAAAGTGTATTACAACTTACACTGGATTTAACATACATATGAGTATACGTGGTGATGGTTTCTAGCAAATAATGATTGACCATCATAATAATTCGTTAATATTTATGATCATAGGACTTAGTGACTTTCCAGTAGGATTTAGTCTCGACACAATAGCTTCTTGAATAGTGATGATCATAACATTAATATTTAACTTAGTGATTTTTCAGTACTACTTTCTACACATAAGCTTCTTTTGAATAGTGATGATCATATCATTAATATTTAACTTAGTGATTTGTCAGTACTACTTTCTACACACTAGGTTCTTGAATAGTGATGATCATATCATTAATATTTAACTTAGTGATTTGATAGTACTACTTTTTACACAATAGGTTCTTTTGAATAGTAAGGATCATATCATTAATATTTAACTTAGTGATTTGTCAGTACTACTTTCTACACAATAGGTTCTTTTGACTAGTGATGATCATATCATTAATATTTAACTTAGTGATTTGTCAGTACTACTTTCTATACAATAGGTTCTTTTGAATAGTGAGGATCATAACATTAATATTTAACTTAGTGATTTGTCAGTACTGTATTTTCTACACAATAGGTTCTTGAATAGTGATGATCATATCATTAATATTTAACTTAGTGATTTGTCAGTACTACTTTCTACACAATAGGTTCTTTTGAATAGTAAGGATCATATCATTAATATTTAACTTAGTGATTTGTCAGTACTACTTTCTA
>JAULBS010133372.1:0-13250 GCA_032355785.1 Symmetromphalus regularis | reverse complement strand
ATGTCAATGTAACACTTAACCATGTCGTCTTAGTGCAAATATACCAAAGTACACAAGTGGTCTTTAATGTTAGGGGGGAGGTGGGGAGGGGGGGGCAGCGGGATGGTCCGACCCCCCACTTTTTGGACAAGGGTATGTTCCGTCCCCCTACCCCACTTCCAGGAACAGATTTTCACCCTTGATCCAAACTATCCAAATATCTTGTTTGGTTATGGAGTTATGGTTATCTGAATTTGGGTACCATCTATCGAGTGGAAAAACAGACGATTGGGCATTGTTTGGGCAAAACACAAGGGTTGTGTGTTTCAAATGCATAATTAACACACTTGTAGGTTAAATTTTACAAAAATATCACAGCTATACGTAGAAAGCTCACCAACAACAATCTCAAAATCGTCAGTTTTGCTCCCTGTCTCTTTTGACACGAACAAACTTTATCTTAGGTAACACCCGACTCATTTTGTGGTGACGGGACACAATTGAATACTGCATGGTAACCACCCATTTGTTACTTCAAATATAATGGTAAATTTTCATAGTAAAACCAGAGGCAACTACATTCATATTTAATATAAAACTTGTCTAGAAATATACATTATATATTGAAATTACAACACATTGTGGATTCATTGAAAATGAAATAATAATTTGTAAAGTAAATAAATTAAAGATAATTTTTGTTTCAATATTGTATATTTAAAACAATTTCTATCTACATATATTTCTGAAAGAAAAAAAATGTACCAGAACTATTTAATCAGATTCTAACAGAAGTAATAGCTGTACTGAAAGATAATTTTTGTTTCAGTTTTGTATATTATAAGTTTTGTTTGAACATTCTATATTTAAAACATTTTCTATACATGTATTTCTGGGGGGAAAATGTACAACAACTATTTAATATATGAATCAGATTTCAACAGAAGTAAAAGATTAAAAAAAATTTTTTTCAATATTGTATATTTAAAACATTTTCTATCTACATGTATTTCTCAAGGAAAAACACTGTACTAAATCTATATAATATAGGATCAGATTTCAACAAAAATAAATAAGTTTAAGGAAAGATAATTTTTATTTCAATATTATATTTAGATTACTGGACAGTCTTAAATAAACAAGGAATCTTTATTTATCAAAATCATTTTGTTCGATCAATGGCTATTTCAATATCGAAACTAATAATTGCATAATTAATGAATCCACAATAATCTAACAGTATGAATAGAAAACAAAACATACAAATAGTTAATAGTATATAACACATTAATAAACCACAAGCAATTGAGATAAACAGATATATTTATTAATTTATGTACAATTCATAATGATAACCATAAGCAAATAAAAAGCAAAAGAAAAAAGTATGATATGCAGGGGTAGCAGATGTTTAACTTGGGGCGGGGGTGGGGGGAGCTGTTAGTTTCCATGGAATTATTTATGGGGCAAAATGTAGTCAAATAGCATCTGCCATCAACTTTTTGATATAGGTTTTTAATTTGACATCAAATTCTTAACTATAAATACAAAATGGAAGTTTTCTGATCACCTTGGTAACATAAATTTTATGCAATAATTAACAAATATACTATTTTCCATCAACTGTGTGTTAAATAAGTATTTTTCTTTTTCTGTATTTCAGGGATTACCTAAAAAGGAGGGACATTGCGAAGGAGCATGTAGCTTGTTCACTTTATTACAGAAATTATGTGGTCAGATATATAGAACTAAATGTCGCATGTGAGTAGGGACATTGCGAGGTGGCATATAGCTTGTTAACTTTATTACACAAATTACGTGGTCAGATATATAGGACTATATGTCACATGTGAGTAGGGACATTGCGAGGTGGCATATAGCTTGTTCACTTTATTACAGAAATTATGTGGTCAAATATATAGGACTATATGTCACATGTGAGTAGGGACATTGCGAGGGAGCATATAGCTTGTTCACTTTATTACAGAAATTACATGGTCAGATATTTAGAACTAAATGTTACATGTGAGTAATATGCTGTGAACCTTCTGGCAGATCTACTTTATTTTTTCAATGGCTTTGGAATAATACAGACTGGTGTCACGGTCAACCCCTAAAAGTTGGGAAACCTCCAATCAGCAGAAAATTCTCATTCCTGGCATCCATTGAATTGTGATTGGTTGTATTATTTGAGTTATGGAAACACACAGGGGCATAGCTACACAGTCGCAATGTAAGCACGTGTGAACAATTTCTCTCAGCGTCATTTTTTTTTTCAATACTAAATCTTTTATAATAAGCACATTTTTATTACCAGATCTGGTACCATCATAATAAATAAAACCGGTATTTATTAAAAATAGAACAGCACAAATTGTGTTACATTGTACTTACTACATGGGTAAAATGTCACACACAGACATCTTGAGCTTACAATTTTTTAATTTCAGGCTACACCACTGAAGTATATTCCAGTAGCGGATCCAGGGGGTCAGGATCCCCACCCCTTTTCACAATTTTTTTTAACTTTTTACTGAGTGGAAGGAAGCAAAAATTAACAATTTTTTCTCCTTTTCTATTCACTCATCACTTTTGGACACGACCGTTTCAGAAATCCACATTTGCCCCCCCTCCCTTCAGAAATCCTGCATCCACACCCTTATTCTGATAACAGTTATGCATAATGATGGTTGTAGGATATACAATAATGGATCTACATCAACACGTTTTGAAAAATTCAGTTTAATATATTAAATCAGTTGCAAAGAAAATAATTATTTAAAACATTGTTGATAGAAAATACTTATTTGTTTGTTAATCATCTCATAAATTTGAAGTCCCCAAAATGGTCATACAACTTCTATTTCTCCATGTATGTAAAAGAAGTAAACTGACAACGAATTTACAAATCAATATAAAAATATTTATAATCGCAGTAACCAAATAATACTCTGGTGCTCATCAAAAATTAAAGGTGCCTGTTTTGCCATTTATGGTGAATAATTTTAGCAAAAAACCCAATAAATATAGAAATTAAAAAGAAAGAAACATTATAAACCCAATGAAAACTTCCATCACAATTAATATATGTTATGACTGGGAACATTTAATAACAAAGTTACTTTACATATATACATACAAACTGGTACAACTTGCAGAATTATTTTAAGGACAAAAATGTTATTTTACAGAATCCACTGCTACAGCATGTATTTTCATTAAGCATGTATTTTCATTAAGGACTGAATTTTTTACGTCCCTTTTCCATTTACACATGCAACAAATTCCTTTATATACCATTATATGAACGATATAAAGAACATATTATACATACATACACAGGAGAAAAACAGTAGATGCATATAAAATTTAATTTATGCATACGTAGGCATATGACCCAGGGAAGTATGAGGGGGTGGGGGCAAAGGCCCTCCCACATTTTGGCAAAACTAAGGATAATTTGGGCAAAAAAGAAGACAAAATGAGAAATTTATACTTGTTTTTAAATGTGTAAAATTTTGGGCAAAACAACCCCTCTGCCTCCACCCTCCCTCACCCTGTAATCAAAGAGTCGACATATCCCCATGTATGCTTAAAAATTATACATTTCAACAGACACATGTAAACACATACATAACTGTATGAATTATAATTTAAAACATTTACAATACTTAAACACCTGTGTACAAAGAAAACATTTTTTTAACGTAAATTTGGACATTTTTTAAAAATCCTACTGTGAAACATAAAATTAATGTGTAAAATACTGCAATGGCACAAAATAGTGTGTAACAAGAGTACTACAACATGCAAGAATCTAAACCCAAAACATGTTATCTTTGGTTAGCTTAATGCATCTAGTTACCACTGCAATCACAGCATCGGTTAAAATAGGAGTCGAAGGGGATCTTGGATTTTTGAAAGTGGGCAGAGGGCAATCATAATAAATCAAAAACAAATAATAATGCCTTGGTGCTTTTAAAACTATGGTGGAATAAGATGTTCATTAATGACAAACTAGTAATTTTCGTAGAAATTGTTAACAGTGGACTAGTTCGATGCTATTAAGAAACAAAAACATTTATTGTTATTGCTGTTCAGTGGCAGATCCAAAAAATCCTTGGATTCTTTAACGTAAAAAAAACACAATAACTTAAAACAAATTATAATTTTTATATATATATAAAACGCAAAATTTAGGGGGCGTGGGCTCCTGTCCCCCCTAGATTCGCCACTGTTGTTGGATTACAGCAAGTCTGCTAGAGGTGTTATGGGGAACAGAAACTGTTCGTCATTGAGATAACATAGTATTAAAAATATGTAGACTGACTGACCGACTGACTATTAGAGCCACCACGAGACAAAAATTGTGGACTTTTTATTTAGAACTATGGGGTGATACTTGTTATTTAATTATTATATACATGATTACTGATTAGAGTACTTTCCCTTAAGGCTACTAGAATCCAGACTCGAGTCGTGCAAGACTTGTCCCTGCCTCGAATACTAGTTATTTGATAACAGTGTGATCTCCAATGGCCATGGTTCCTGCGGACTTCCAAGAATCAAATTTCAAAACCTAGTCCATGACATTTCAAACAATTTAATGACTTTTTGCGCACAAATCTGTAAAACATATCACACTGTCGTGAGCTAAATTGAAATGTGTAAAAATTGAATGTTCTATCTGCATAAAAAGACATGGTTTATGCTCTTTAGGGAGGAACAAATCACTTTCAATGGTGAAAAAAAATCTTGACTTATGTGGAAATTTCAAAACTTTTCAATGACTTTTCAGTTTTAACCAAAATTTCAAAACTTTTCAGTTTTAACCAAAATTTCAAAACTTTCTCATGACTTTTCAGTTTTAACCAAAATTTCAAAACTTTCCCATGACCTTTCAGTTTTAACCAAAACTTTCTTATGACTTTTCAGTTTTAACCAAAATTTCTAAACTTTCCCATGACTTTTCTGTTTTAACAAAAACTTTCTCATGACTTTTCAGTTTTAACCAAAATTTCAAAACTTTTCCATGATTTTTCAGTTTTAACCAAAACTTTCTTATGACTTTTCAGTTTTAACCAAAATTTCAAAACTTTCCCACGACTTTTCTGTTTTAACAAAAACTTTCTCATGACTTTTCAGTTTTGATCAAAATTTCAAAACTTTTCCATGATTTTCCAGTTTTAACTAAAATTTCTAAACTTTCCATGACTTTTCAGTTTTAACCAAAATTTCTAAACTTTTCAAGTATTTTAATTACCACAGGAACCTTATATAGCTAATGTTTTTTTTGTGGTGGGGAGGTCGTTAAACAATTATTGTATTAAAATATAGTACTCATGGTGGCTCCACTGACTATTATATTACATTTGCTTGGGTAGTTTGAACTTTTAAAAGCAATACAGTATCAATTGCTCACCAAGCAATATTTTTATACTATGTTATTTGCAGACAAAAATGCATACATGTAGACATTAATACATCTGTTATTTCTCACATTTTGCGTATTTTCTATCACATTAATTTCATGGTACAGTAGTTTGTATGTATCTTATTGTATTTTATTTCAATACGTAGATGTATATACCATATATTCCATATTTAATGCCCCTATAGGGACATTACATTTTGTGAATGGAGGACATTTAATAGAGGCTAAATTGTAGAAAAATCTGTCTCTATTAACTTGTGTTAAATAGTTCATTTCACAAGCATGTAGAGTACATTCTGTTAGGAGTTTATTGAGTTTTATGATAGTTTGAAATCGTGTTTTTACTGTTAAATATTTTGTATGTGTGCTTTCATCACATACTTTGGGTACTATGGCACGATCATGGATTTATGCTGGGGTAAATCATTTTCATTTTGCAAAATGGCCGGTAAGACATTAATTAGGGAGGTGATATTAAATAGGGAATATAAGGTAAATATATGTTGAGTGAAAAAAATTTGGTTCAGAGTATTACATGTAAAGGGATAGACTTGGAAATAATAAATTATTATTTTTGCACTATATTAAAAATATAAAATATTAATCACATTGTACTGCTTTAAAGAAAATATTGCTATCACACAGTTAATATGAACAATTAAATAAATAAATACAACTTTGGTTTAAAGCGTGTTATTTTATTAAACCAAATTACTGTAAAATACTCAAGCTGTATTGTCACTTTTACATAGATTTTCAACATGTTGATTTTCACTGAAAGTTAAAACTCGAAAGTCAAATAAAATTAAATTTTTAAGTGCTCTCGGAATTCCAAAACAACAAATTTGTACCAGACAATCTCCCGGTTTACTTCAAGGCCTACACGGGGTAGAGTTGTGATGTGTTCTGAACATGTTTTGAGTTTTTGTGAGTTGTGTTAGATAAGCATGTATATGGGATAGGGAGAATAAGTCTTTTAAAGCCAAAGAAATGAATTTTTTTTTATGAAAACAAAAGTTATGTCTATTTTTGATATCCTTACCTCCAAAAAGTGTAACGCAGTTTTAACCATACAATACCATAAAGATGGTGAAGTGTTTTCCTTTGGTCAAAATTTAGTACTTAGTACTAAATTGTCTCAGGGGATATTCTCTATAAAAATGCATAGAAACCTTATACAGCTCGTCGTGACCTGTATACCTCAAAAATAAATTTTGGATCTTAGACTACTATTTGATAGACTTCGGAAAGGTAATTTTTCATCAATTGGGACACATTTTCAAAAATACTCATAAAATTTGTTGAAAGGTATTGGGTTGGCTACATTGCTGTGTTGATAAACAATTATATATTATTAAAAACCATTAAAACTGAAAAAACGGCACAGGAAATTAATTTTATAGTGAAGACTTTGTTTTACCAAATATTTTCTTAAATATTTTAACCCCCTCACCCCAAATGGATCAATTCATTTCTCTGACTTCAAAGCTGTTCTGCAATACTTCCTAATATAATTACAAACAGAATAATAAAGAAATCACTGAAGAACACAAATTGAAACATCACACAATGACTAAATTATTTCACAATGGATCACAGTTTTTAATTCAGTTTACAGATTTTAGAGCAAAAATTTTAATTCAGAGAGAACAAAATTATTTCTAGATATAAGCTTGAGTGGATATTTCTTGATTTTTAATTACATAGATCTTTGAGAATGTAGTATTTAACGAAATATGTAATTTTTAAAATCGTATTTCAGTGTGTTCACGGACTTAAAATGAAAATAAAGGAGGTAAATCAAGAGAGGTGAGTTTGAGAGGGTGGTGTCCCTCTTTCGTCTGTTGAAATTTTGTGAAAAAACACACAGTTTGACCTGAGATACATTTTGACAGCATCTAGAATCAACATTTCAAGGTTTGCCTGAAAAAAAAAACAGTTTTTAATTACAGAAGCTCAATTTGAAAGTATAAGAGTCACTTGAATACTACTCTCTCAATTTTGGTGAAATAAGCCAATAGTCAAAAAAAGGAGGAAATAATGATTCTTTGAAATAAAGAAGATGTGTACACACTGAATATGAAAAGTATAGGTTTTAATTTTTTTATAATACACTGCTAAATTAAATATAGTTCTAATGTAGTCTGTAGACAAATATGAATAAAAACAGACCAAAATAGCTTAATTATTTCCACAATGTATGTTGAGAAAAAAGGAGGAAATAAAGAAGATCTAGCAGAATCATGAAATAAAGATTCTTTGAAATAAAGAAGATGTGTACACACTGAAAATGAAAAGTATAGGTTTTAATTTTTTTATAATACACTGCTAAATTAAATATAATTCTAAAGTAGTCTGTAAATGAATACACATAATAACAGACCAAAATAGCTTATTTCAACAATGTATGTTGAGAAATCTGATATATGAAGGAGAAAAAAAAACACAACAAAAATAATAAAACACAAACACATGTACATAATTTAAATTCTATTCAATGTACACATAATAATAAAAAAAACTATTTTGTTCCTGTCAAAAGCAGCCTATATTTGTTTTACAATACTATTCACAATAAACATAACGACAATTCTTTTCATCACTCTGTTATTTTCAAACATGATTTCTTTGCATATTAACACAATGATTCAACTCATTTGGGAAAGAAAACATATTACACTTTCCCACACACTTCATAATTAAAAACCAATGAAAAATAATACATATAAATTTGTCTTCAAAAACCTCATTTACTGTAATTTTACAATATGTAAAGTCAGAAATCTGAAATAGCAAAGAAAAAATATCACAAAACAAAACCCTGGATCGAATTTAAAAAAAGAAAAAAAAGCTTGAACTCAAAAGGCATTTCCCTATTTAAACAAAAGAAGGGAAGAACCTAAAATTTAATTTTTTTTATTTATTAAAATCAAATAATTGCAGGACTTCCTATGAATTTTTAGTGTTCTTGTATTTTAACATCGTTAAAATGTTCAGGTTTTGCTCTGCATTTTGATAAATAACTCAAGTTTCAACTGCAATTAGTCTTGAAGTTATGGATATTTGAAGTTGAAAGATTTGCAGGCAGCCATTTTGAGAAAATTAAGTGTAAAAGCTGTCTTATCTATATTGACCAGTTTTTCAAACACTTTTAAACATATTTAATGATATTTTTAGAGCAAAATAAGTTAACTGTAACATAATACAAGGTTTGATAACTCATTTTAAAAAAGAATGAAAACGACCCAGATATGCCTCACGGTTTATTTTTGCCGGTAGCCCTGATTGCAGGCTGCGAGTTGTGATTCATCTCAGGGTGGCAGGTCACATATAGGATGAAAGAAAACAATGATTCATTGATGAAACAAACAAATGACACAAATAAACTGTACAAAATTCCAGTTAAATACACTTATATTTTTCATGTTTTTGTTTTTAGCCACACATTTTTATTGTAATTTTTTTTTACTGGCGAGTTGAAAAACAAAGACTTATTAATAAAAAAAAATTAAAAACATATTCAGCAAAAATTAAAAACAATTCAAGCAAGCTTTTATATATCATCACTGTAAATAGTTTTCAGATGCATTCCATATCTAGTTGATTATAATGAAAAATTAATTAAAACAACAATTTTTTTTTAATCTTATAAACCACAGCAGCATGTTCATGTTTGTATTAATTCTGTACAATTTAGTATTTGTTTTCACATTGTTGTGTACATCTATATGTACCAGTTAATATTCTTTCGTTTTATTTGTTGTTTTCTGAAGGAAAAAGTTCCCCATAAGAACTTTTATCTCAAAGTCAAAGAGCCTAAAGTCAGAAAATAAAATAAACATTTCGACATTTAATCAAAATCTTAAACTTTTATGTTCTATAGTCGCAAGCTACAACTTACAATACATGAAACATTTTCAAGTCTATTTATATCATAACACATAATCTATAATACATAGCATTAAAGCCAAAAGAAACGTTTCATTACAAATCTAAATACGAATAGTGAAAATATAACGACGTGTAAAAGAAAACATATTGTCTAAGGTGCATTCAACACGGTAAAAATCCCACTCACAGAAACTGACATTTATCATCAACCTTCTCCACAACCCATTCTTACTTACGATCCAGTTAAATATTTACAGAAAGTAGCAGACAATCCACGACTTGGATATACGGTTCCCATGTTTTTATCAATATACAGTCCACTAACAAGTTCCAGTGAATTACGGTTTATATTACAAGAAGTGTATTTGCAATTGTAATTTACCATAGGTTGGATGAATTCTGTCCCCATGTTATTATCAATATACAGTCCACTACACAAGTTCCAGTGAGTTACAATTTATATTACAAAAATTGCATTTTCGATTGTGATTTACAAGCGAAAGATAGACATATTATTGAAAACACAAACTGTAATATAAATGATATCCTACTAGAACAAGTGTAGTATTTAATTTATTTACCACCCACCAGCCATTCTTTCTTAGAATCCACTTAAATATTTATAAAACAAAAGCAGGGGCCAATCCATGAGATGGATGAACTTGGTGCCCAAGCTTTTATCAATGCAGAAAGCTTACTATACAAGTTCCATTATAATAATGTTTATAGCAATCACTTTATTTCCCACCCAACCTTTCTCACAATCCACTCAAATATTTACAATCTGAAAGCGGGGGCCAATCCAAGGAGGGGGTGAACTTGATTCCGGTGTCCCTATCAATATTTTCCTAAAATATTTAACGCGATACACTAAACAAGATTTTAAGAGATAGTTTATATAAATTTGGCAAAATTAATGTTTAGACCAATTTCTTGTCGACAGTTCAACCTTAATTCACAGTTCGAACTATTTAAATCTGGTACGATGATAACTTTGGTGATGAATCAAGGTTGAAGTGTCAATGTCAAATAGGACCTTATGTCTATAAAATAGTCCCGCAGGTTAAGTGCCAAAAAAAACAAAAAAAACATTATGATTGGCCAGTTTTGATAAGAATGTTCTCAGTGTGTCTCCAGCCTGGATGGCAAGGGGCACAACTCTTTAAAAATCTCACCAGAGTTTAATCGGCAATCCATAGATTTCTAAGCAAAACTGAATCCTCTGTATCCCTGGAACTGTCCCCAGAAAGATTTATTTCTATCCTTCCCAGCACAATTCATAGATTTATAGGAAAACACAATATTTTAAGTGAATCCCTCCTCTGGATCTCCCCTGGAAAGACGTATTTCCATCTAGTGCCTTCTGTTAGCCCAATCATTGTCGTTTTCGTGCAGTAACTCCTGCAACACTGGCTCCAGATCGTTATTGTGTTTCGCCAGTAGTTCTTTGTTCCTGGGCCGATTGGCGAACCCCATCTCAACAAGACGTTCCAACGGATCAGCACTTGGAGGGGAGGCTTCCTTTTCAGCTGGAGGAGTCCATGTCTCCTTCGGGGGTGTCCAGGTGCTCTGAGGTGGAACGTAAGACTCGGCTGGTGGTGTCCAGGTGCTTGATGGAGGCTTGTAGGTCGATTTGGGTGGGTTCCACTGCAATCAAAGAAGGAATGTCTTTTTTTTTAATGACATACACACTGCACTTAATGTGAAATGGGGGGTGGGGGACAGGATCTAATAAGTAGGTAAAGCATTGGCAATGGTGCTTACGTCATAGGATCAAATCCAATCAGAGGCTTTATTCTCAAATACTGTAAATCATGAAATTAACACGTCACTAAATTAATGTGACTGACAGTGGTCAGACTAAAATGCAACATGAAATTAATGTGAGTGGCCGCCTTTTGGTATAGTACTTTCCGAACACACCTTTTTGCAGCAATCAGCCGGTAATACAATTTCCTAAAATTGAGACCACAACCATTATTGTCGAAATCACCTCACTACCATAAACAATAATTAACTGTTTATCAAAACAAGAAAGGGGCTGTAACGCACTCGCATTAATATCACTGCATTAATTTCAAGATCTACGGTAATCAATTTTCCCATCCCAATTACTGCTCTAAGACTGATATATTAAAGTTGTGATATGTGCTTTGTACCCACCTTCCCGCTTGTTATGGTTTTACTGGCAAACATGGCAACATTTCAACCATTGCTTGGAATACCAGAAAAAGTGTGGGTATTCAAGGGTCCCAGTGAGAAAAATGAAAAATCCCTGAAAAATGCGTGAACCAGTCAAAATGGCATTGGTCTAGTCTCGCAGACGAGATATCACATGATATCGGCCAAATCTCATCTGTTTTTGTCGTCTGCATGAGTTTGAATTTTTTTAAAAAAAATTGCGGACTAGATGTTTTCCCGTTTAAGTGGAAATTCAGTTTTTGCTGACCTCAGGTATTACATTCGATTATTTTTTTCATTTTTTGGCATGGGGAGGGTGTATGGGGGGGAGTGACTTACTGGTTTGGCTTGCAGTGTATTGAAGACATCCTTCGTAGTGCTGTATGCTTTAGTCCCTGCTTTGAGCGCGGCGTTCATGGCTGTATGCATCAGTTGATTAACAAACTCTGTAGCACTAATCAAAAGAAAAATACAATTAAGAAAATACAACAAGAGGCACTGATTTTCCGTTTCAAATTTTCCTCTTTTCTTGTAATATATACATTTTAATCAATATTGGGTGGTTTAGAATTTTCGGTTTATGAAAAGAACAGATATTTTTACTATTTAGTCTGCTAAGTAATTTTGCACTCACACTCTCTCACACACATAAACAATAAAAAAAGATAATTAGAAGAGGGAGGGAAAGACAGACAGACAGACAGACAGAGACAGATTATTTTTCAATGCTACGATCATTTTAAATTATCAGTTAACCATCAGACAAATGGGCAGCAGAAATACCAACAGTTTTTTGTAACTAAATTTTATTGCAGAACTATCATTCCCATTTATTCACTCCCCAAAAATAAACAACCAAAAAAACTTATGCCAATACCATTTATTCAACTCCAAACCCCCATTCCCAATTAAAAAAAAACTACATCTTACGCAATAGCCTCATTATGTTTTGCAGCTTCATTTTCTTCTTCATTAACCTCAGTTGAATCCTTGATCTCTTCCCCTTGCATGGAGCTAACCCCCTCGGCCCCTTCCGGCTTGAAAGACACTACAACCCCATCCGACATAACAGATGCATCATTTACAAAAGAAATCTTGAATGACTCGGCTTCAACTGATGCCGGTGATTTAGTTTCTGGAAGTCCATCTTTGCAAGATTCTGTCATCTCAGTGTTACAGCTGACGTCGGTTTGTTCAGGAATGACCAGGTCTGTAGCTGTCTGAGTTTCCTTGTTACCTGAAGTCTTAGGTTTGTCTCCAGCGATGGTCGGCTGCATCAGAGCAGCTTGGAAAGAGTTGGATGACGCGGAAAGAAGGTCGTCTAGTGACGGCTGAGGGGTAGATACATAACTGTTGCCATCTGTAAAGAAATAGAAAGAAGTTGTAAAGAGTTAGACACAGAGACATTTGTAAAGTGAAGTTGCATTTATAACTGCTGCCATATAAAAACAGAACCAAATTGTAGAGTTGGATGATGCGGAGAGAAGTTCGTCAAGTGATGACTGAGGGATAGATACATAACTATTGCCATCTGGAAAGAAACGCAATGAAATTGTAGAGTTGAATGATGTGGAGAGAAGTTTGTCAAGTGATGGCTGAGGGATAGATACATAACTATTGCCATCTGGAAAGAAACACAATGAAATTGTAGAGTTGAATGATGTGGAGAGAAGTTCGTCAAGTGATGGCTGAGGGATAGATACATAACTATTGCCATCTGGAAAGAAACGCAATGAAATTGTAGAGTTGAATGATGTGGAGAGAA
>JAULBS010133361.1:0-13250 GCA_032355785.1 Symmetromphalus regularis | reverse complement strand
CATATTTCTTGTAATGTTTTGGTCGGAAACTGAAGCGTTTGTAGCCAGTAAATTGCAGGGCTTTGCTCTTAAGCGGGTATAAGGCCCACATTGGACGGGATGCAAACCAATAACCAATAATCGATAATCAATAAGCAGCACGTCCATTTTGGACTATTCAGAGGTCTGTTTGTGTCGTATTTTTTCCTTATTTAGGCATAAGCTAATACTGAATATTATTTAATGTAGTGATACAGTGCAAAATGGCTTACCGTTCAGATAATATTTTGCGTAAAAATAGGGTACCACACTACTTTATTTTTTTGGATAGTGTGGGTCTGTTTATTTAACAAAGGTAACGACGGTTCGTACATGTACGGCTACACTACACATCAGCGAGATGTGCGCAAAGAAAATGAATTGTTGTAGCCATTTAGCTGTCAGTTACTAGCGATGCCAACATATCCTTGGCTCGCATGATGTCACAGATCAGCTCATTTCGGGTGAGAGAAGGGGAGATAACTTATGGTGGTTTTGAAAGCTTTTAACATACTGTTCGTGGACAAAATTTAAAAGTCTAAAACAAAAAGGATCATTTAATTTTTTTTTTTTTTTTTTATCTCTTTTGTTTTAGTCGGTGTGCCCAAAACGGTATTATATTTCACTTTTGCTTTTAAGAATAAGGGTTGATTATTATCAGTTGTAGGCCCTATTCTTTTAAGTGGTATGGTGACTGTCAATTACACTTGTTAACGTTACAAAGCAATACGTTTCAGTGAGCCAGTATACACACTGGTTAAAACAATTTGTTACTTTAAAAAGAAAATGATTTACCAACGTTCTTGTTTATGGCATTAATCTGCTACTCTCCATTGTAGACCCAATTTAAATACATTTAGAATTAAGCAAACACATAAATTGGAATTACAAAATGTAGAGGAACCAAAAAACGTACAGCAGTATAGTCAAAAGAACATCCCCTCATTGGAAACAAACAAATGACTGACATTCTCCACTTAATCGGTGGACATTATGTCCGACAAGAAAATCCTGAAAAAAACAGCAAAATTTTGATAAGAATCAATGAAATTACCAACCTTCGTTATTATCATAAGGGCCGCCATGTTTCAAATGTCCGCATGTTGACTTTCGGGCACCCGGATGTAAATATCCAATCGATAAAAAAAAGCCAAGCAAGTTATGAGCATGTACATAAAAGAAAACTGTAAGTGGCTGATGATGTAGTCTCCAAGAAGGCTATGTTTATTCGGTGCAGTCAGTGATTTCCGTCACACAATAGTTTTTGTTTAAGTGAATATATATTTTTATTTTATTATTATTTTAATTTAAAAATTTTTTTTTTTATTATTGTTCATTTTGGGGGTTAGGGTCTTATCTTTGAGGTTTTTATAGTATTTTAAGACTGATTTAGGAAATATATGTATTTTGGAGAAAATAATGCCTATAGAATTATTAATAAATATAAAATAATCTTTATTACGAGACAATTTGTTTAATATTTGAATAAATAAATTTATGATTTCCTAAAATTCGGATCCCATGTACAGGAGGTTACATGTAGCTCAAGAGGTGTGATGGATCTCATGCACAGGAGGTTACACGTATTTCAAGAGGAGCAATGGATCTCATGTACATGAGATAACATGTAGCTCAAGAGGTGCAATGGATCTCATATACATGAGATAACATGTAGCTCAAGAGGTGTGATGGATCTCATGTACACGAGATAACATGTAGCTCAAGAGGTGTGATGGATCTCATGCACAGGAGGTTACACGTATTTCAAGAGGAGCGATGGATCTCATGTACATGAGATAACATGTAGCTCAAGAGGTGCGATGGATCTCATGTACATGAGATAACACGTAGCTCAAGAGGTGCAATGGATCTCATGTACACGAGATAACATGTAGCTCAAGAGGTGTGATGGATCTCATGTACAGGAGGTTACATGTAGCTCAAGAGGTGTGATGGATCTCATGTACAGGAGGTTACACGTATTTCAAGAGGAGCGATGGATCTCATGTACATGAGATAACGTAGCTCAAGAGGTGTGATGGATCTCATGTACAGGAGGTTACACGTAGCTCAAGAGGTGTGATGGATCTCATGTATAGGAGGTCACACGTAGCTCAAGAGGTGTGATGGATCTCATGTACAAGAGGTTATACGTATTTCAAGAGGAGCGATGGATCTCATGTACATGAGATAATATGTAGCTCAAGAGGTGTGATGGATCTCATGTACAGGAGGTTACACGTAGCTCAAGAGGTGTGATGGATCTCATGTACAGGAGGTCACACGTATTTCAAGAGGAGTGATGGATCTCATGTACATGAGATAACATGTAGCTCAAGAGGTGCAGTGGATCTCATGTACATGAGATAACATGGAGCTCAAGAGGTGCAATGGATCTCACGTACAGGAG
Organism: Symmetromphalus regularis; assembly: GCA_032355785.1. Lineage (NCBI taxonomy): Eukaryota > Metazoa > Mollusca > Gastropoda > Neomphalida > Neomphalidae > Symmetromphalus > Symmetromphalus regularis. The sequence continues at coordinate 10,822 of JAULBS010133361.1, read as the reverse complement.
GTTACACGTAGCTCAAGAGGTGTGATGGATCTCATGTACAGGTGGTTACACGTAGCTCAAGAGGTGCAATGGATCTCACGTACAGGAGGTCACACGTAGCTCAAGAGGTGTGATGGATCTCATGTGCAGGAGGTCACACGTAGCTCAAGAGGTGCAATGGATCTCATGTACAGGAGGTTACACGTATTTCAAGAGGTGCAATGGATCTCATGTACAGGAGGTCACACGTAGCTCAAGAGGTGCAATGGATCTCATGTACAGGAGGTCACACGTAACTCAAAAGGTGCGATGGATCTCATGTGCAGGAGGTTACACGTAGCTCAAGAAGTGCAGTGGATCTCATGTACATGAGGTTACACGTAGCTCAAGAGGTGTGATGGATCTCATGTGCAGGAGGTTACACGTAGCTCAAGAGGTGTGATGGATCTCATGTGCAGGAGGTCACACGTAGCTCAAGAGGTGCAATGGATCACATGTACAGGAGGTCACACATAGCTCAAGAGGTGCAATGGATCTCATGTACAGGAGGACACACGTAGCTCAAGAGGTGTGATGGATCTCATGTGCAGGAGGTTACACGTAGCTCAAGAGATGCAAAGGATCTCATGTACAGGAGGTCACACGTAGCTCAAGAGGTGCGATGGATCTCATGTACAGGTCACACGTAGCTCAAGAGGTGCGATGGATCTCATGTGCAGGAGGTCATACGTAGCTCAAGAGGTGCAATGGATCTCGTACAGTAGGTTACACATATCTCAAAAGGTGCTATGGATCTCATGTACAGGCAGTTACACATAGATCAAGAGGTGCAATGGATCTCATGTACAGGAGGTTACACGTAGCTTAAGAGGTGTGATGGATCTCATGTACAGGCAGTTACATGTAGATCAAGAGGTGCAATGGATCTCATGTACAGGTTACACATAGCTCAAAAGGAGTGGTGGATCTCATGTACAGGAGGTTACACATAGCTCAAAAAGAGCGGAGGATCTCATGTACAGGAGGTTACACATAGCTTAAAAGGAGCGGTGGATCTCATGTACAGGAGGTTACATGTAGCTCAAAAGGAGCGGTGGATCTCATGTACAGGAGGTTACATATAGCTCAAAAGGAGCAGTGAATCTCATGTACAGGAGGTTACATGTAGCTCAAGAGGTGCGATGGATCTCGTACAGGAGGTTACACGTAGCTCAAAAGGAGCGGTGGATCTCATGTACAGGAGGTTACACGTAGCTCAAAAGGAGCGGTGGATCTCATGTACAGGAGGTTACACGTAGCTCAAGAAGTGCGATGGATCTCATGTACAGGAGGTTACACGCAACTCAGGAGGTGTAGCTCTTGTAGTTCACAACTAGTCGTGTGTACTATCCCATGAGGCAGTAGCGGTTTTTTCTTAGGTCAAAAGTAGCAAAACCTTTCTTTTAACGACTAATTAGCTGCTGGCTAAACGATGTCCACAAGTATAAGATATGCAGAAAAGTGTTGTATCCCTAACATTTACAGAAGTCTAGTCCTGGTAATAGAGGTGTATGACCAGGACAATTAATTATAAGCAGGAATCAAAGTTAAAACAACAAATATCAACTGAGAACGCAGCATAAATTATGATAATGTTTATTCTGTACAAAAGATACAAACTTATGATATTGACATGAACAAAGCCAATAAGTTGAGATCTCTTGATACATGAAAAATAAATGTATAGTTTATAGATAACCATTTGTAGTTGCCATAAAAAGGCTTTATCAGAACACACCGTGTCAATCCGAGTCAGAAATGTAATATAAATGTACAATAAAACAAATCAAATGTACAAATAAAAGAAAGAATCTGTTTATAGCTTAACAATTCTCAGTAATATTTTTACTAGACCAGAGGTTTGACGATCATTAATAATGAAACCTCAGGGGCATTGGAACGAAATTCATGTTGGGGGTGCTGCTCCCGTTTTGGAACATCAGAATTTGCCGGTGAATAAAAAAAACATATTTATGAGAATTATTAAAGGGGCTGCAGCCTCCCTCACCCAGCCCACCCGTCTCCAACGCCCCTAAACCTCTATAAAGACTGGCTATTCTCACCTTATACAGTGGTGATAGCATTAACTAAACCTTTATGATTATTATTGTTTATGCTTGAACAGGGGCGTTGGAACCTCATAATTCCTTTAAATATGTTCCTTATTCATCGTTGAATTATTCACCAGCAAATTCTGATGTTCAGAAATGGAAGCAGCCCCCCACCCCCACATGAATATCATACAACGCCCCTTTTGAACAGCAAAAGAAAGAGGAAAAACGTACATGCAAATGAACATTTGAAGGTAACTGTGAGTGATTGTTCACTATTGTCGACATTTTCCTATTCCAATTATGAATAATCCTTAAAGTTCATATTTGCTTCTTTAAAACAATTTTAATACTTATATACATGTAAATATTAATATAATACACTAGTGTTTATGGATCCACTGATTCAAAATTAAGAAAGTGAAATAAATATTAGTATTGATTTTAGAGGAATTTTTAACATACCTGATATAGCGTAACTGAAAAATAAATAAAACTTACTGTAAAATAATAACGCCTAGAGGCAGAACAGGTTGCGTAATCATCGCCTAGTGCGGTTGTTGTAACAGCTGGCACCATCCCTCTATTAAAATAAAACTTATTTGAAAGCAGTTTAAAAAAAGACTTTTAAAACACCATTATTTATTATAACGTTATAATTTTGTATTAATATCAGCTCAATTCGATTGTTTTAAAACATAATAATATGATTTGATATTGGTGTTAAAGTTATTCATTATACTTATATCCCTGGGATATTCATAGGGATCATTGTAAAATTTAATAATCATATTTTTTCAACCAAATTTACTTTTTAGTTACACATTCATATTCTAACTGGTTAGGATCATTTTAAAAGTTAATAATTATAATTAGGTCATTTCATTGGATCATTTAAGAGTTGGTTTTGATTAAAATATAAAGCATTGTGATATGTTTGTTCGTTTGTTTTTTTAATCAAAGTTAATTATATAAGTATATATCTGTTAATCTGGATATGACATTATAATACACTGAAGGAAGTAAATAAGGTATCGCATAATTGGATGTGATATGTATGGTTGGGGTTTGGTCGTATTGTGACTACAGGACGTGTATCGCGTTTGGTCATAGTGTCACTTGACAACATCAACAAATAGCAGAACATATCTTACAAGTGACTTGACGGTATTGTATAATTTTTCCGTTATTGTTATGAAGTGTTGAAGTCAGAATTTATGCGATTTGTCCAAATGGTTAGTCACCATTTTGATTTTCTGCAGGTCAGTGTTCGCATGCTAACATTTCGTGTGGAAATTTGGAAAAATAATAGCATCCAAATTCAGTCTGTCTAAAAGTTTTAGTATATACCCAATATAACGTGTGATGTATTGGTACGTCGCACCCACAACAACATAAAACTTAAACCGTAAATATATTTACTGCGATATTGGGCATGCACAACACTGAATGCACATACTGAATGGTTGGATCTTGAATTCACTGAATTTCATCTGATCAAAACATGACTTCAGATGGCAAAATTTAGATTTTAAGAACTCTTAACGGAAATGAGATTTGTAGGGGTATTTGTATAAATTTTTTGTGTGTGGTTTGTCACACCTTGTTTAGTCCATAGCATACAATATAAGTCTTAAAAATCCAATATCAATTACACAAATAATAAAGTGCCCATTAAATTGTTTTGAGTAGTATATGTTATGCATTCATTACTACATTAGTACGGAATTGAAGATTGTGTCTAATATCATGTGATCTGCCTATTTCTTTAATTCAGTATATATTTTAATGATATCATAACACATCAAACACTCGATTCACACATCCCATATGTGACTGTGTATGATAAAAATATGTACACTATACGTGTTGTGATTTTCTCGTATATCACAATATAAACATTACACAAATACTAGTAGGTCAAGTATGAAAAAAGTTTTTACACAACAAAAATGAGTAAAATAGGAAAAATAGTCTGTACACATATCTATTAACAAAGTACATGTAGGTAATACAAAAAGTATGATAATGCGTGTTACAATCCCCATTTAAATTTAATGTCTAATGCCGGTAGCAGTTATCATAAACTAGAACTCTAGTAGTAGCTGAATAATTAATGGACTAATTTTTGGGGGTAATTTTCCATAATTATACTGGTCTGGTAGCGGGTTTTCCCTAAAGACCACGAGTCGCAAAACACCATATGTCTGATATCTAGTAGCAACTGAACAAACAATGTGCTGGGCTGTCGTTCAACAAACAATGTTTTTCCTATTTCGACACCTATAAACAGTAACATGAGACGAGATAAATACATTAATGTACTTGTGATAAATGTAAATAGATTTTGATTTATTGCTACGTAGACATAATTTAATTAAATACAACAATATCGATAGCAACTGGAATATTATTGTGCCGATAGTAGAATAAACAGCAGACACATTGGATTTATGTACTTCCTGGTACTTTTGCTAGACTTTATGAGGACTATCATCGATTTTAGGCATTGCAACTCGTATTGAAGACCTTTAATTCCATACGAATCAATACAATATTAATAAAAATATAAATTTCATTAAATAGACAGTATCATAGCTAAACAGTACTTTAAAGGTAATATTTCAAGTTGACAGTCAAAATAATTGTAGATATTTTTGTTTAAATATGAAATTTTGTTTACTTATATCAAATTAAGGTCTACGGAATGTATTAATCTTTGACCTTAAGTCGATTAATATTATATGGTATCCACCGCTTATTGATTTATTGAGTATCTTAATGGCCATTCCATGCTAATGAGTCGTTGATTTCGCAAATATATCATTTATTAGTGAATGATTCATAAAATATCCCATTGACTATTTAGTAGAAACACGTATTTAGGTTCTGTTTGAAGGTCTAGTACATATGGATCAGTCTATGAATATAGCTGTACTGATGATTCCAGAAAATATATGTTTGACCATGGAGTTGAAACTAGTATTTAATTTTCTAGTTCCATCAACGCTGTATGATTCACAGCACAATTAATAGAATATTGTCATTGACTGTAAATTAGAAACAGACAATGAGGTTTGATTTGAAGTTCCATTACATCCCAACAATCACTGCACAGAATTCTGAACCTCTTTACTCTCGCGCCATCTTGAATAATGCCTCCAGTGGCGTAAATACCATTTAATCAAGTCACTAAGTGAGATAAAAGACTTTTTCGTACCTTGTGTATCGGTGGGCGGAATCGATGTCGTTTCTTCGTCAGACCCTAAAACATTTTGCTTTTTTTCTGCTTCTGGTGATGGAATAAAGGTCGAAGACAGAGTTGAAGCAGTTTCGTTTGAATTTCTTGATGTAGCCTCAGTTGTTGCATCCACGTTTGTCGACGAATCCGCTATTTGGACAATCGATTCATCTTCAACGGCCGTGGAACTATTTGTTTCAACGGACACAAACGACGCACTGGCAAAATTGGTATTTATTTTGGTTGACGGTTCTGCAGAAACTGATTGAACGGTTGAATATTTAGATCTTGAAGTAGACCGTTCTGTAACACTAGATGTAATTGTTGCGTTAGTATCTGTATCTAAAGTTTCATCGATTGCTTCATTATCTGTGATGATCGTTGATGTTTCATAACTTCCCTCTTTACTAATATCAGTTATTCGTGAAATGACCGTAACATTAACCAGCTCTACTGCTATGTCTGTCATATCGTCACTTTGTTCAGGGACAGCTTCAGTATTTGTTGTAGTCTGGGAAACTGTAAGTGACGTTAGATCAACCAAGGTGTGAGTGTTATTATTATGTGTTTCTCCAGTTTCATCCTCTAAGGACATTTCATTAATGTTTTGGTTTAACAATGTAATCCCTGTAACAGTAGTAGCAGTTTTATAGGAATAGGACAGTTTTGTAATACTATCAGTGCTAGAAATATTAGGCATGTCCTTGGAACTTGTTACAGTAACAGTATCTGTAGTACTCGCTTCATCACTTGTATCATTAATCTTTCCCTTGGATACTTCAGAAAATGCTGAAGCTTCAAAAGAGACTTTACTCTCATCATTTTGAGTTGGCACTTTAGTGGTGGCAGTATATCCAGTTACATTGTATTTTTCACTCTCCACAAAGCTAGCATATGTTGTTGTTAAATTGACCTGATATAGTTCTGTCTCATTTCTTAATATTTCCTTTGCTATTTTTGCACTTACGCCTGTTATCATCTCAGAAACATTAGAACTAACCCTACTGCTTGTGTTATTCAATATAGCCATTTGATCATCAGTTGAAATCTTTAACAAAGCAGAAATGGTTTTAGGTCTTTCTGTCATAAAGGTGGCGTTTTGAGTCTCTGCATTTAATGATGTTTCAGTTGTGGTAATTAACTCATCGTTAAGTGTATGTTTGGTAAGTTCTTCTGATTCTGGCACTACTTTATTTTTACTAACGATTTGTTGTAGAGTATTTGTAGTTGAAATTGATAGTGTTATTGGTTTGATTACTGTATCAGGTTTTGTTTTAGAATCTGATTTGATTGTTGACCCGGTTTTTGAATTTGATTTGATTGTGGAATCTGGGGTCATTGTTGAATTTGGTTTTAATGTGATGTCTGATTTTATTGTTGTGTTTGGTGTGGTTCTTAAGCTTATGTTCATTGTGGTACTTTGTTTTGTTCTAAAACGTGTCTCTTTTATTGAATTTAGAATTACTGATCCATTTGGTTTCATCATAAAGCTCGCCATTGCGGTTGATACCATGTTTGTTGAATTTCCTTCAACACTCTGTGTCACTGATGTGGCGTTATCATCATCTGTTCTGAAGGTAGTTGTTATGTTAGCTTTCATTTTAACAGAGTTATCTGCCTTGAATGATGGTTTGTTGTCTGCTTCTGTTGCAATACGATTGTCAGAATCTAAACTTTTTGCTGACTCGTCTTTATCCTTTCCTAGTACAGCCTCATCCTTCATAATGATGGCAGAAAGTTTTATTTCATTGTTTTCAGTATACATGCTATCCACATCTCCAGACGATTCAAAATCATAATCATCAGACTTCACAGTTTTACCAGTTACCTTGAAATTCTGCTTGGTATCCTTAGTCAACATCCACTTACCATCATCTGTTTCATCCAGAGTCTGATCTTCTTTCTTAATATGAGTAGCCTCTTTGATATCTCTTTCTACCAGATTGTCATCAGATTCAGGAATATCACGTGATTCGACATGTTCTTCTTTAATGGCATCGTTCAAAATGTTCAACATGAATTTCTCAATTTCTACATCTTCAACATTAGGGTAGTCTCTGGCATAAACCGATCGCTGATCCTCAGCATATATATCTCCAATGAAGTAGGAATGAGGAATCGGAGCATCATTTGGAATTCCTGTTGATCCCTCGTTAGTCATGGTGTTCTCGTATTCGAAATATTTAGTAGAGTCGTCATGAATAGGCGACATAGTGAACTCATGACCATCTGCTGTTGCATTCACATCAGTGTTGTTGTTGCCAATATTAGCTGTGAAATGGTATTCAGGATCGTTATTTATATTTTCTGGTAATGGAGTTTTTGGTGATGACGGTCCTCCAGTCATGGCATTCCAAATACTTTTAAGAATATTTGATGTCAAAGAGTCAGCTGGTTTTTCAGAAGTATGAACAACCTCCATCTTCTGTGTCTGAGTAAAATGTGTCATTCTAGTAGTAGAGGTTTCACCAGTTACTTCAGGAACAAGTGACGTGTTGTTGTTTTGATTTGCCTTCATCTTCGTCACATCACTCTCAATAGTCTCAAGAAATGGTATTCTCTCTGTTGCAGTGGTCGTTTCTTTCGGATATGTTGTACTTGTCTCTGAGATCAGAGTATTCATTGTCTTGAAAGATGTTTGTGTCGATAGTTTTTTCTTTGGTGTCATGGTTTTCTTTACTCTTGGTCTGATGACTAAATTTTGGGATTGGGGTCGATATCTTCTTCTGTAGGAGAAGGCAAAGTAGGTCTTAGCTCGGTATCCTTCAACACAGTTCACGTTGTGAGGCCAGTTGCAGACAAGATTATCATAATCAAAGTACAAACCTGTAATGGAATGAAAAATAAGAGAACAAAATTAAATGGTAAAATAATAATGGTCATAATATACCACAACCTTTGGAACACACATTGTGTGACTACACGTCTGGACAAGAAATCCAATAGACTTGCTGAGGTAGTTCGATCCTGCAACTCATTGTTCGTTAATCACGTAGTCTACCAGTGAACTTAATCTTGCTATATTTTACTTCAAAATAATAATAAGAAGAAACATGATGATTATGATAATAAGAACCATGACAAAACAAATCTAATAAAATGTAATTATGTACAAAAATATAATTTTGTTCAAAGTTGTATAATTTCCGACAGTATTTTTTTAATGTTGCTGTAAGGGGATATTTCAAACATTAATATTCTCTTGCATCTGAAATCCAAAGGAATGTTTTGAATTTGTTGTTATATCGGTTCCGTGCTTTAAAAAACCCACATTACATGCAAATGTTTTTTAAAACATTCATTTATATCATATTGTTTTACATATGAAGACTCGACACTTTTGTTACATTATAAATCTATTTTCCATAAATCCTTGAAAACTACCTGGTGAACACCTCTTCTCAAAAGGTCTCCAGTTGTTGCAGTGGTAGAAGATGTCGCACTTTCTTGGGTCGACGACGTAGGCAAACGCAGAAGAGCATGTTATCTTGTGTTTTGTTGGACGTTCTTTTCTCAACTCTTTTATGGCTGAAACGAAGGTCGTGTATATTTTATGTAGTAGTTGGGCGGATGTGTAAAAAACATTGGTAAAATTGTGCACTTCTGGAATGAAGCTTGAAAGTTTGCCCAAGGGAGGTTTTTCAACGTTGATTTCAAAAATTGCGGTAAGCAAGATCTCACTCCAACCCTTCTCGCCAAACATTCAAAATGGCTGCCACAAATACTGTTTTTGTCTATAAAAGGCTCCAAGTGCCCCTATTACCACGATCTTGGTGTCTAATCCCATGTTTTCATGGTGAGGAATTAGATGAAAGCATTTATGAACTTAACATACCATTCCTTAAGAAATAAAGATGACATATCCAAGATGGCTACTCGAAAAAACACTTTTTTAATGTAAATCGACAATCAACATAGAATAATAATCTTGGTGTCTATTCCCAAGTTTTCATGGTCACGGAATTAATAAAATCATTATTTTAGCATTTTTTCAAAATGGCCGCCAATACAAAATTTACAAACATCAATGTGTCATGTACAAGTCTACATAGAATAATGATCTAGGTATCTATTACTATGTTTTCATGGTCAAGGAATCCAATAAAATGATTACTGAGCTTAACAGACCAATCCTGTATGGCTAAAAGTACCAAATTCAAGATTGCTGAGCCATCACCAAAAAAACGCCACAAAAAACAAACCCCACTATTTTCATGAAGTAACAACACATGATCAATATAGCAAGTTTATTTTGACTTCTTTTTAATGTTTTTAAGGTCAGTCAATGAAATAACTCATATAAGTTTGAAACAGATCATTGAGAATTGGTCAATAATTAAACATATTATATGAAGACCAAAATATATGAAAGTTTCCATGAAAAGACATCATTTTTATGAAATCTCCACATTCAGTCAAAATATTGACCGACTTTCGGCTTCCTTATCAATGCTTTTAAATTTCGTGAATCAAATATAGCATTCAGATTTGAACTAATTATGTGAGTGAAATAATAGATCGGTATTTTCATACTTTTCTGCATACAATATCTACTAGTAGATATATATGCCATTACAAATTAAAGAAACATTTAATGAATACATTTTCGAAAATGTCTGAAAACAAACAATTAGTCATTCTTAACATTCATCAACATTATAACATTATAGCTCACTTCCTGGGTGACATCAATGGCATTTCTGGCAACAAATTGTGACCTAAATTCCCCACTTAAGAAAGATGCCAGCCATGATCAGCCATTACAGTGGGAATCAAATGAATGAATTTGTGTCTATCTCCATATAGCCATCTGGTAGTTTGCAAGGCAGATGTTTTGAAGTAGGACATGTAAGCAGGGGATAAGAATACCCAAATCTACATTCTTAAGGGGTCGTGATCAATAAATTACAATACACAATAAAGAAAGATTAAGTTCTGAAGATAGCTCCATAATGTCCCATCAGAATGGTGAACGGAATATTCTTCTCCACTGTCCAAATATCCTGTTTCCAGGCATCCATCTTGCACCCTATTAGATGACTATACGTGTATAATGCTGAGAACATATTCATGTAACGGATGTCCACACTGCAATGGATGGTCATAGCTCATACCTTTATGAATGACACCTTGAACATTTTTGGGTTTGTAGAAAACTTAGGTCACAGTTTATAACTTAGGATGCTTGGTTGGACCTGAGCAACCCTGACAGTGATGATCCTGAGGAATATGTTGAAGTTCCCTATTTATCTGATGACAAACATAATGGTGATGAATATTAAAAATAGTTATCTCTTCAGAATGTTTAGAAGACTGTTGATTTTATTGTTTCTGTTATTTGGAATGGTCAATCCTTGAAATTGCCCTCGGCAATGCTGTGGAGATTGCCGCAGAGGTTTTCATTCTCCGTGGCACGTTTTTTAGCCACGGATTATTATTTTTATCAAGCTTTTTTTTTTTTTTTTTTTTTTTTTAGCAAATTTCCGTGACCTTTCTTTACAGCATTTATTTT
>JAULBS010133350.1:0-13250 GCA_032355785.1 Symmetromphalus regularis | reverse complement strand
AAATAAGGCAGACATTTTTTGGTCTGTCTAATTTTATAACAAAGATTTTGAAGAAAGAATTTATTGTATCAAGTTTATTTAATTCTGAATTATATAATTTTGTTTGTTTGTTTTTTCCCCATTTTAAATAATGTTCAAAGATATCAACGGAAATCTTAATTTGATATCTTTAAAATCTGGGCATATATATTTGAATGAACGTCTACCACGTATAAACAAAAACGTAGGCAGACCCTCTCAGAAATATATATTTTTTATAAATAAATACATTCTTATAAAACTTTAATCTAATGCTTAAATTAACAATTTGGTATATTGTTAAAATGACATTGAAAAAATATTGAAATTTTACCAGTATATACAGTGCTTGTATATGTCTACTTATTGCTGGTTTTATGGAGAAGTCTGCCTAGTAGCAGATATATATATACCTAACTGTTAATTTAAAAAAAAGCTGTGTTTAATATAGCAGAAATCAGATATTTCATTGGTAAGACAAACGTTATGCAATTAAGTTGGAGTGTGCGCGGGCATGCGAGTGTATGTATATTTGTGTCAGTGGGAACGCATGGTTATGAGTTTGTGTGCAAGCGAGCGAGAGTGTGTAGTGCCGAAAATTCAGACCACTTGGTGCTAATAATGAAACATTTTAAACCGGGAGATAGTGGAGATTGATCCCGCGATCCTACTCAACAAGAGACACTATATTTGAGCTATGGGTATAGTTCCAGAAAGGCAAGAAAGAAAGAAAAAAAACGCAATGTTAATTATGACATTTGTGGTTGAATATATTTATCGGTGTATCATTTGTGGTTAGTGGTTGCGACATTTGTCGTTGAAATCTTTGTGACATTTGTCGTCGGTCTTGTGACATTTGTCAATGATTAGGACATTTGTCACAGTGAAATTGCGACATTTGTCGTCGAAAATACATTTGTAAATTTTGCGACATTTGTGGGCACTACAAGCGTGTGTACGACTGTGTTTCGTATAACATCGTTTATATATGTACATCAATATATGTATTACACAGCATGTACATCAATATATGTATTACACAGCATGTACGTGGCCTACGCGTATAATATGTATGTATATATAATATGTTTAAGTTGGAACCTGACGTACATACGTATATTATCTATGTATACGCATGTACCTATATATGTACATAGTTTCAAATCCTATACGAGACGAACACGGATTTGCTCAACAGTAACGTATCCTTGATGCGTAATGACCTGAATACGAGAGCACTTGGTATATTTACTCCAGATCAACACGACGACGCCACACCGCGACAAGACTCAAACCTGTGTACTGCATGCGTGGCGGTAACGTCGTACACCACACTATCATCATGCTCTATGTGACTGTTCTGTGTGTTCTAGTCGTATCCATCAGCGCACAGACACTGGATAAACCACAACCTGCAAGTGTAGGGTAAGTGCTTTAACACTCATCATAAGTGCATCTGTGTGTGTGTTTGTGTGTATAAACAGGTATAGAAATTAAATTATTTTCACTCGCCTTGGGGACCAGTAGTCTTAAAAAGTTACTCTTCCCACAAACAATCACTATCTCCCACCCCCATTTTAATTTTGATAGGAAAAATATATCTACTGGCCCGGAGGGCTAGTGTCAGTATGGATTTACTCACCTCTGGCGAGAGGGCTAGCGTTAGTTTCTATCCCTGTATAAGTTGTACGACATCCATCACATTATAACATAATTTATGCCCAGATCACACTGCATGTTAATTAATAATTGTAGGGTTTAATTGGAAGAATGTATATATGCTGAGATAAACTTTTGATGTAACCATAGTGTGACCCCCAATAGCCGATGTTTTCTTTTGTGCTGGTGGGTCGTTAAATAAATCACCATAGCGATAAACCCCTGGTTTATCAAAGACCGTGGTATGAGCTGTCCTGTCTGTGGGACAGTGCATATAAAAGGCCCCTTGATGCTTATAGGAAAGAGTAGCCTATGTGGCGGCAGCGGATTTCGTCTAAAAATATGTCAGTATGACCATATGATTGACGTCCAATATAATTCAATAGCCAATGATAAGATTAAAATCAATGTGCTCTAGAGGCGTCGTTAAATAAAACAAACTTTACTTTCATCATAGCGATATAACACATAACGATTACCGAAGGGCTTTAGGACAATTTGTAAATTGTATAACTATATCAATACACAATACTTTTATTATATAAATAAAGTATTTGTTTAGCAGTCGTCATCTTGCTACTATTATAGTATATGCACAAGTAAATATACATGTACATAAAATAGAGAGAGAAAAACGCAGAGGCAAACCCTGACGCTGGGAGCTTGAACCATGTAGATAATAAATATCGGTATCATGGGGGGGGGGGGGGGAGTATAAAACAAATATGCGGAAATTCCAGACGAGGCAAGCGCTTCATCTGCCTCATGCTGGCCACGCTAGAGACAATCCTTAAATGTTTTATTCCATTTCACCAGCAGCTCGTCTTTATCCCACCCCAATACCATCCCTTCTCGCTTTGGGTACAATCTTGGGGAAACTCATGGCGAGTTAGTTCGTCAAGCCAAACTTCATATCGTTTCATTCCATTTCATGATCTATGATAACGGAGAGTGTGCTTGAACAATTTTCTGACTAAGTTAATGTTATTATGTATCAGCCTTTTCAGAGTTTCAGATTTAGGGGTCATTAATTTTTTTTCATCATTTTCACAACGTACAAAACGTACTCTTTTTCTGGACTCATCAAAACCACCAAAAGCGTACAAACTGAAAAGGAATTTTTTGTTAATGATTTTCGAAATAGTATTATCGTCAATTTTTTTTTCATTATTTTGAAAAGCGTACATGTCCCTTTACAGCCCCTACCCCACCTCAACCCTCAAAATACGTTTGTACGCTCGTGAAAATGATGAAAAAATTAGACCCCTTAGGACATTCGGTCACATATCTTTTGTTTTCATTCTTGAAATATTTACTAATACACAAATAGTAAAACTCGCATCCGATCTCATTAATATAACAGATTAAATTTGTTGTTGTTTTATGTAAGTTTTCTTTTAAAATCCTGGTATGCCTAAACCAAAATTAATATTACAATCCAAAATCAACATATTAAAAAATAAATGTTTTGTTTATTTTATTTACATTTATAACATTAGTCAGTAGCGGGGTCCAAGGGGTCCGGACTCCCACAGCTTTACTCGTATTTAAAAAAAAAATAAAAAAATTTCGAGTGTAAGGACTTGAAAATTAACCTTTCTTTCCCCAGTCCTATTTACTCATCACATTTGGACCCGCCCCCCACCCCACTCTCACACTTCAGAAATCCACATTTGAATCCAGCCTTTCAGAAATCCTGCATCCGCGCCTGTTAATATTTAAAGATGATATTAAGGCCTCACACCTGTCGTCGCCATTTATTCTGGGAAAATAAATTCTTTAAAATAATAATAATAGTAATAATAATAAGAAAGGAAGTACGAAAGGATAGAAGAAAGAAAGAAAGAAAGAAAGAAAAGAAAATGCTAATCCAGAAAATCGTGTCTTTTCCTCTTGAATTTGGTCAAACAAGATTTCTGTATAATAAATATACACTTAATTAATTCACATTTCCCCATTTTTCAAACATGTTTATGACAAAAAGGTTACACCCTTGAATTACAAAACATCGTGACAGCTCCGCTTGGTTACAGAAGACAATCTTAACCTGTATGATATTTATATTTTTTATTATTATTATTTTTTTTTGTGTGTGTCTTATTCATTTTTTGTGTGTCTAATTCATTCACATTTGGCTAATCTTAGAACAGGATATGCAGTTTATAAAAAAAGAAAGAAAAACGATACATGCGCGACTTTTTATTGCAAATTAAATAGTCATAAATGTCATATGAAACATATTAGGAAAACCACATGGGAAAGATAATAATATGCAATAGTTTCTAAAAATAGGTAACATACATGTTTTTTGATGAATAAATCACCACAATGCCGGCATAATATTATTCATGTCTATTTTGAACATAACTTTAAACATGCATGTACAGGAATGAGTAAGGTATCTTAAAGCTACTTACCATGGTTAGAAGATATTGTAACTTATGACCCACCTGTTGAATATCTAGATACTGAGACAAAAAAAAAAAACTCACCATAGTTATAATTCAATATTTAATTCAGTTGTATACAGAATAATGACGTTACAATTGAATTAAGTGAATGACGTCATACACCTTATAGTCAGGTCTCAAATTTTTTTAAAGTGCTTAAAAATCCATGTACGGGCATTTTGTTTTTAGGATTTGGTCCAACATAGTTTTCCAACCTAATTTAAGGGTGCTGAATCCGAAAATGGCCGCTTACGAAAACAGGTTACGTCGAAAATACCATGTAGCGAAGTATAAAAACCATAGAACCAATTACACTGAGCGCGGAACGGCTCGATGGCAAAGCGGTAAACCGCTGGCAATAGAACGGTGAGCGATTTTTATAAAATACCGCGCGATAAATGTGAGAGTTAACCAATCAGGACTGGTTCTGTTGTATTGTACACGACATAACAACCACGTGTACTAGTCATCATGTCGGTAGAATGCTTGATCATGGAACTTCAAAATTACCCACTATTATTATCATGATCAACCGCAAGAAGACTTCAGATATAAATATATTTAAAAAACAAAACAAGAAAAACAACAATTGATTTGGTAAATCTCATGTACCCAAACTCGCTTTGGTGTCTTTCATCCACGTCTCTTCTCTCCACACTAAAAGTAGCAACAGTAAAATCTCCTCTTCACTTTTTCTTGTCTTCGTCATACGCCCCCAAATTGTAAGTTGTTTATTTATAATACAAAAATTAACGCGCGGTATTCCCTGTATGTAATTGAAAAAACAGCGCGATTTACCGCTTTCCGTTTACCGCTTTCAGTTACCTCTCTCCTGTGTAATTAATGGGAATCGGCCCATTTTACTGACATTTTTTACATTAACATAATATATATAGTAAAAGGATAGTTTGTGTATAATTATGGGGTTGATTCTGAATAAATATAATATACAGGGCCGTAGCTGGAGGGGGTAGGCAGTGGCGACACCCGACACCCCCCAAGAAAACAGTAAAAAAAACAACCAATAGAAACAAACTTAGGAGTAGTTTTAGGTAGATGGTTTAAATTTTCCTATGATTGCATACCCCCTCCCCCCAACTCACCCAGTTGCGTCCGGCACTCGTCCATTAAAAAATATAGGCTGTCTTCCCCTTCCCCTTCAAACATTAAAATTAAAATATTAATAATAATTCCTTGCTACGGCCCCGATATATGCGTTGATATAGTTTCGGTGTAGGTCGTTCAAAGTGAGTGTCATTTTGTGCTATGAATTGTTCATTAAGAGATATTAATTAGCAAGTTGTTAAATAGAAAGCTATGTCTGTTTTCAATTTGTCTAGCAATAATATGTGCAGTGAACTTTATTTAAGACCGTTAGCATTTCTTTGATTTTTATTGTTTTCTTTCGTGGGTTTTGTTTTGGGTGTTAATTTGTTCACGCATGTATTCGTCATCTTTTGAACATCCAAATATATTATAAACTGAATATGGAGTCCAGAAATGTTTTAAAACGGCATCACCAATAAAATATCAAGTCCTTGAAAGAAAAACAAATGAAGGAATTAGTACCCTTAAAGAGTGTGCAACCAATAGAAAGCGTTTCTGAGACATAGCTAATTATGAAGCAATAGACCGAAATGAAAGATTGGAAGCATATAACACCATTATGTATCCCAGGAAATGCTACTCCCAGTTTACACACCAAAGAGAAATGAAGAAATTGGAATCAGTTTAGTCAGAACATCAAGCATTTATGTGACAACATACCAGTTTCAGTATCGCCTGTACCATTGGCTTCAAGTACAGTTTCATCTCCTTATTCATCAAGGAAGTCGACGAAGCTTATCAATTTGAACTTATTCATGTTTTGCCAAGCTAATACCATTGATATATTGTTTTACATAACAATTAACAAATTATTTAATTCGTCATCATATTATTGCCCCCACCTCCTCCACCCCCAATGAATTTTCTGGGTCCGCCACTGAAAATACTTGACTTTTCGGATTTTCTATCTGATATTACACGCGTTAGTACTAAATGACGTTCGATGTAATACTATTTATATTACAACTCGTGTATTTTCGATCCATGGCTTTTGATTGGCCGGGTGCAACGCATGTTTATTACGATGATGTCTTTAAAGTGACGTATTGCACACAAATACGTACTACGTATTGATTGTACGATGGAAAAAAGAAAAAAAAGCGGGTTTTTACTTGAGCCAAATTGATCATCATCATTGTTGATAAAGAAACTGTCTGGTGTAAGCATTTCAGTTTGATTTATAATTGCATTCTGCTAAGAAATCCTCATATTTGATTCTTTTCCTCTCATTAGCTGTAGCAAATCTCTCCACCCAAGGGACTGTCAGTTCCTCTATGACAAGCTTCTTGTTAGTTGTTGTCTACAACACTATGTCAGGTCTTAGTCGTGTTGGAACTATACCTGGGAAGCTCAGTTTTCCATGGTGATCAACTGACATATGCCAATCCGGGGCTTGGTCCAAGATTCCTGTTCTTTTCCTTATTGTAGGCGCTTTAGCACCCTCTGAGGATAGATGATATTTTATGTATTATGGACACTTCAGTCTGTAAGAATATCTGCATACACGTTTAGACTTCAAGGTCAAGTGGTGTCCATTTTCAAAATAATCTTTATCACACATCTGACATTTTCTTCGTGACCTTTCAAAACCGTAATGACTTCCTTGCTAAGTGAAGATGGGTAAAAGTGTGTTTTCATTTGGATATTACGGTCGTTTCTCTTAACGTATTCGCAAACATAGTTGATCCCGGATCACTTCTAGCAGTGATGATACAACACACTGGGTGAAATCACCTTTCTTCTGAAGTACCGCCTTCTAGTTTGTTTTGGGATTGGTTTGTATAGGCTTGTTTAAATAGTGGGGTCACGTGTTTTACAATTTCTATCACCATCCCGGTTTCACGGGATCAGGAGTTAGAAAATGTTGAAAGCCTTGCTGTCAGCTGAACAATTTATTTATTATTCATTTTACATAACTTAATTTTATAAATAATGTGTTTCCTCTGATCACTACGTGTCAAAGTTATGAAACGTTTCACACCCCATAGCCATCAAAATTAACCAGTGTGCTCTACAAAACTTTTAAAAACTAAATAAATGAGTCGCATTTAACTACATATAGTTAACACAGAACTATGCGGTGTTGTCCATTCTGTTGTCACAACAACTATCCTCTGATATACTGCAGAAAACAAACAAACAAACAAACAAACAAACAAACATCAAGAGAAAGAATTGTATACTTGTTATTTGACACTAGTGAGAGAAATCATGCTACAAACACGTACGAAACTAAAGGATGGGAACAATGAATTAACAAGTAAATAACTGAATTATGTGTAGCAACCTTTAATGTCGCCTTTCCCGGAAACCACCACATATCTTACTGACTGAGTGTACCCCTCCCTCTACATACACCCACATAACATAGCATTCGAAAGGGAAATAACGTGCAGCATAATTAACATTAGGGGTGAAGTGGAGCTGAAATTGGTACAGTTATTAACACAAATGGGAGTCAAAGGTTATATTAATATAGTCTGGCAAAAAATTATTTGGCTTCTAAATAAATAAATTAATTTCTCAGGGTGAGCCTAGAACCGGCGCGGTTCCATGGGTGGGAGCGCACCAGCCGCACGCCCCCCCCCTAATTTTCGGGCAATGATTATTTTTCTTGTAAAACTCTAATCGACATTACTTCACATGCCCTATATTTTAGCGTCACAGCTGTTGCGCACCCCGCTATTCACATTTGCTGGAACCGCCCCTGTAGAAGCAGGATTAAAGTGGGTTATGTGTAGTTACGAACTGACTTTGTATTTATATATTCATTTCGATATTACGCACATGTACAGAATACATGTTCTTGGCATCTTGTAACTCAAGGACATTGCCAACGGAAGGGCGTAACCACAATGATCACCTCAGAGCTTCGTAACCTTTAGGAGCTCATGCGGAAATATGAAGTTGTTCCCGAGAAACACGACAAAACTACAAATAATAAATGAATATAGGATGCAATTTTAGCCCTCTTAAAATCGGCACTGAATCAAAAAGGTCTTGGGCATGTCATTTTGCACACTGAGGGCAGCTTATGTATGAAAAAATAAATCTGTAAATTATAATAGCGTTCTGATTTTACACACACGCACGCACGCAAGCAAGCACACACAAACACATACACACACACACCGCACAAACACATACTGACACACCACACAAACACACATACGTATTTTTTTTTCAAAAAAAAAACATTCCTTCGCGCTCTATGAAAATGTGTACAAAACATGCAGCATTCTGGCTGAGATTAAACAACAAAATTTTATTATGAAGGAAAGGATTGGTGGTTTATTGATACCCCATCAAATTGTTTATGTAAAGTGTGATATCGGCGGCTATCAGGTGTCAGACATATAATAATTTTGCGAATCATGGTCTTCAGAGGAAACCCGCTATCGCAACATACACTACTCTTTCTGATTAGCAGCAATATATCTGTATATGAGATTTTCACAGATAGGACAGCACATGTCACGGTCTTTGATAAACCAGTTGTGGATCATTGGTTGTTAGAGGTTGCGGACCACTGGTCGGTTCAGGTTGCGTACACCCTCCCACTGAGCCTTGCGAAGCACTCACTCTGGGTTAAAACTGCCATTCCTTTATTGATATTTAACCTCAGAACCTACGAGCTGTCAGTCCGATAGCTTAACCTCTAAAGCACCAGCGTCGGCCAACCTATATTATAACATAGGAACTTTCGAGTTTTGTGCACCGAGTCCGTCAGTCATGTTTACAGCACTATTACTCTTCCAGTTGAAAACAGCTCCTACCATGACCGGCCTCCGTGGGGCTGTGGTTAAGCTATCTGACTCGTGGCTGGTAGGTACTGAGATCAAATCTCAATCGAGGCATGGGATTTTTAATGTCAGTATCGGCTCCAAACAAGTGTGAGTGCTCCGCAAGGCTCAGTGGGTAGTTGTATATCACTTACACCGACCAGTGATCCACAACTGGTTTAACAAAGGCCGCGGTATGTGCTATTCTTTCCGTGGGATAGTGCATATAAAAGATCCCTTGCTGTTTATTGATAAGAGTAGCCGCATTAGTGTGGCGTCAGCGGGTTTCGTCTCTCCTACTAACACTAACCTCTGTCCTGGACAGACAGCACAGGAATCTGAGTTGTGTGCCCAGGACAACGTGATTGAACCTTAATTGGATATAAGCACGAAAATAAATAAAACCATCCAACCAACAGTTCCTGCCATTCACTGGTTATAACAAGATTGAAAACTACTTGTTCATTATTTTATAGATGTCTTTCCTCTGCAAAGTTTGTTTCCTATTAATAACTAACAAACATTTGCAACCAGTTGTAATATAACAGTGGTGTAGGAAGGTGCCAAAATGTGTGTGGAGGGTTGGTGGTGGGGGCACAAACAGACACATACATATATTTACATTGGAAAATGAATAATTATATGCTAAAAAGTGTGAGGGGGGAGCACATGGCCCCCTTGCCGACACCCGCTTCCTACGCCAGTGTATAATACCAAATTCGAAACACATGTAGAAATAACGACAAACAAGGTAAATTAACTTTGTTTATGATTTAGAAAACCGGTCTGTTTTGACCAAAGTGTCTATTAATTCGTGTTGTCATAGTAACGACATGTAAGTAAATTATGTTTATGGCACCTGCAGACAGCTAACCGTTAGCTTATACCGTCGTGTTTTCCCGAGACAGGCAACACGTCATGTCTGTCAGGCGTCCGAGTTACAGAGTTCACCTATAATATTTATTATGACCGCTGTTATAAAAGAAAGGAATGTTTGTTTATCGACAACCCAGCACATTTACGCCTCACGTTCTTAAAGGGAAAACAACAACAGCTACATAGGTTCAGGGCCGGATTTAAACCAGGGGGTGCCGGGGCACTCCAGGTTCGGTGGCCCCTCAACATAGAAATTAAATTACGTGACAAAAAAAGTAAAGTTTGTTTTATTTAACGACGCCTCTAGAACACATTGATTTATATTTTATCATCGGTTATTGGACGTCAATCATATGGTCATTCAGACATATGTATTTAGAGGAAACCCGCTGCCGCCACATAGGCTACTCTTTTTCGATAAGCAGCAAGGGATCTTTTATATGCACCGTCCCACAGACGACATGTTAACATACACACAGGTTGTATGGCGATTACTATATTATTTACTACAGGTAGGATACTCGTCACCTGTTGTGATTCAGTATGTACTAGAAATCCGGTATCAGTCGCTGTGCGTTGATTCACTTGATGCAGTTAATACCGGATGCTAATAGAACTAGGTGTGTCTTTATCACAGGATAAATAAATAACATAAACTATGTTAATTTTATACATAGTCGTACATCCTGTTTCAAATATAGCATGTACACATGCATAATAAATAACTTTATGATTATCTTAAAATATATCAATTCTTCATGTTTCAATGGGTTAGTATTTGAATAGAAATACATATTTATAATAAGCCATTCCATTAACTCCGCCAATCCACCCACGAATTTCACGGGTAAGTACTGCATGTATGTATTTTATGTTTTATATATCAAACATAATGAGTGTCTTGGCGCCAAAACCTAGTAATGCATTTACTTTTGTATTTTCATGTTTTATCATTTAAAATTAGAAAACAACGCCATAATTTATGTCTTTTATGTCAAAGTTATTTTCTAAAATAATGAATGTTTATAATTTCTAATTACACTGTTGCGATTTTAAAACAAATGCATAAATGCGTTAATAATATTTATATGGGAACTCAGTCTATTAAGTATATTTTCACAAGTTAATGCTTTCGTCAGTCGTAGAGCAGAAATTATCCTATTTTCAGCAATACATTATTGGTAAAAATATGTCTTTAGTCTAAAAGTAAAAATTCTACTATTACATGCAATTTCTTTTGTTCATTATTAATATTTTCATGTGAAAATACGAAATTTAATAAATGATGTTTTTATTTTTTTAGCTTGTCTAAATTTGTTTGAAATGTTCTGGTCTATTGTAACAGGTCTCCGTCATACAAAAAGATCCACACTCTTCATTAATAATTTATTTGGATTATATCCTTAATCGATACTTCTCAGAAGATCCATTTGCAGTTGGAGCTATTTTCCGTTCCAACCAGTGGTCCACAACTGGTTCATCAAAGGCCGTGGTATGTGCTGTCCTATGTAGCCTATGTAGCGGCAGGGGGTTTCCTCTTAACATATGTCAGAATGACCATATGACTGACGTCAATAGCCGATGATAAGATAAAAATCAATGTGCTCCAGTGGCATCGTGAAAAACAACAAATTTTACTTTATGTCCTTAAAAATTCTAAATATATTTGATTATAATTCTATATTCTTCCTAGTTAGCCAAAATTCAGTGGCGTAGCTTCCATTGAGACAACGAGGCAAAAGCCTCACTAGATTTGTTTGTAGAAAAAAAATTAATGTGATTAATATTATAAAAGTTGATTAAAATACGAGAAATAAAAACTTTTGTCAAAGTTTGCCTCACTAGAAAAAAAGACCCAAGCTACACCAATGATTCATCTGACGTTTAGTGTTTATATCACACACACACATACGCACTTACGCGCCACACACAGACGCACGCACCACACACACACAGGCTCACCACACCAGGGCGGCCCCATGCAGCACCCAGCCACGGACCTATCACCGTTCTCGACGGCCATGCATACACCTACCTACGTATGTACATACACACATACAAAATAATTCGCATAATTTATGCTTAAAACATCATAATTCATTAATTCAAATGCATATCTTTATAAAATAACATTTGTGACGTTGTTTTTACACAATGGCAATACATTATCTTTCTTCGTTTTTTCTTATTTTGCTTTGATCGCGGTTTACTTTATTTCTGTTTTGAAAAGCATAAATCATTTCTGAAGAATAATACTTTCCACATGCGTATCTGCGGCTTAAATTAATCAATGCAATTACATGGACATAAACCGACAATCGTAAATCAACCAGACTTGACGGGTGTGTGACGTCACATTCGCTGTCAGAATCATCACGTGTGATGGCCCGAGGTGTGGAGTCGGGATAAAAACAATAACAAGAATAACCTCATCAACCTATGACGTGTCATCGGTAGGGGGCGCTGTAGCTACGCCGCCCGGTGTTGAAGAACAATAAGATAACGTGTCAGAAATATCCATAGGGAGTGATCGCGCTAACGATCGGTAATCCGGCCTATACTCCCTGGGGAGTTTACTTATTCCCTGAATCGAATAAAATAGAAGCGGATACATTTGACACTAACGGTTTTGGGGCACTAATTTGCCAACGGGGCAAATTGGGGTATTAAGATTACAGGATTCCGAGATACGCATATTAAACTAATTTGTTGATAGATCTGTATTATTAGTCGATCGGTTTTCGACATCTTTATTAAATCTTGTTAATCCCTTCTTTTGTTTTCTCACATAAATTACTAGTGCCACTATTGTTGAATGTAGCTGTTGTAAATTATGAGTTATTACAAGAATAGATTAGATAACATATTATTTTTGTTTGATTACTATTGTACATACATAAAATATATTTTACTATAAGTACAAGATTCAAAGACATTTCAAATATAAATAAATTATATTCTTTATGACAATAACATGTTTTGTTACAAATTACGGTACAGTTAATTGTTAAATGAGGTTAAAAAAAAAAATTCAACAAACAACAAACAAACGTGCGAAATGACAATATAGCATTAAAAATTAGACTATTCAAAATGATTGACGATTTAGATTATGTAATCTAAGTATGATAACTGTACATACCAGCATGAATATTATAAGTTGAAGAAGCATCACGAGGGGTATATGGCTTTTTATGCACCCTCTGTGTGTTCTTTTAAAACGAGCCGAAGGCGAGGGGTAAAAGAACACACAGAGGGTGCATAAAAAGCCATATACCCCAAGAGATGCTTCTACAACGAATTTATCTTGTCGACATGTTAAACTATATAGTTAATTAATCAAAGTAATGCAAGAGAA